>JAJTUV010006768.1:0-30421 GCA_021653895.1 Mastomys natalensis
TTCTATTTATATAAATCCAAATAAAATTTTAAAATAAATGCTGTTTTATATCTTTATTTTTTTTTAAAAAATTAATTTTTGTTATTAGCAAAAAAAAATTTTTCATTAGAAAGATATTTAAATTTTTTTCAAAAATTAAAAATGCATATGTTCAATTTTTAAATTTTTGAAGGAGAAATTAAAGCATGATCAAATACCAGGATCCAGGTTATTATTTAATATTGAAAAAGTTGCTTGGATAATGTGGTAAAAAGGGTTTTTAAGTGATGACTTCAAATTTGATTTTACTGTTTATTATGTTCCAAAATGTTTTAGTTATGTTTTAATGTGAACAGAACCTGACCAAGGAAAATTTTTTAAAGGGGGAAAAATTTAATTGGGGGTGGTTTATGGTTGTGAGATTCAATTCTTTAACTGGCAGGGAAAATGGATAGGACCATTTCTGAAAAGGGTGAGGTTCTATTTTTATTAAAAAAGGTCCCAGGGGAGATGACCCCCCCCATGATACGGGAGGGTCTCAAAATCCCCCCCAAGTAACCCTTTTTTCCCCAAAAAGGCCAACCCCAATAATGCACTCTCTGGGGCCCAAACATCTTAAATCCCCACAAACTATCTTTAAAAGATTCGTTTTCATAGAGTAGGGAAAAAGACAACTGCTATATAGATATTTATAAGTCAGTCAGGGAAAGCTTGCCATGATCTCAAGTCAATATTAAACAGAAACCACTTTAATTTTTCCTTTCAAATAGAGTACCAGAGGGCTTTCTTTCCAGTTCCTTTTTTGTTCATTTACAAGTGAAAATATTGCTATGTTTTCTTAAAACGTGTCTCATGGAGCAAAAACCTTTGTTGGTCTTTTTGGAGTCTCCTCAGGAGTCTCCTTTTTCTGAGCATCCATGCTGCCATGGGAAAGAATATTTCCCCCAAATCACATTTTAAAGTTTATTTGGGCCCTTTCTTTGCTGATGCGATGTTGACTAGGAAAAAAATATTGGGTTCCTTTTTTAGGTTCGTTTGGACTTGGTAAAGGGTTTTTTAGGTTTCCATTTTTTCTTTTAAACACTTCCTTCCCCTTACCAATCTTCTTTTCCCGTCTTTCACCCCAGACTATATTTATTAATAGAAAATCCCCCATCTTTGGTTTTCAGTAGAAAACCCTTTTGTCTTGAAGCCAAAACTGAAAAATAACCTTTTTTTCTTTCAAAATTTTCACATTTTTCCCTTCCCTAAGTTAATGTGTGTCCCTTTTTAGGATGCTTTTTTTGGCCAATGAGTTAAACCTTAAAACTTTGGCCATTCAATTAACCCACCCAAACAAAATAGGGGGTTTTTAAAAATCCCTTTTCTTTTCTGGTCACAATTTTGGTGTCAAATTCAATTCTTCCCAGGGGGGAGCTCAATTTCCAATAAAAAATGAAATTTGAAAAAGTTTTTTAATTTAGTTTTAACTTTTTTACGGGGTTTTTTAGAATAAATGGCAAATTTTTTTTAAATTGTTTTATTGATTTATTTACATTTATTTTCTGTAAGATAAACAAAAACAAAAAATATCCCTTAGCAGATAGAAAAAAAGGGGGCTTATCTATTAGTATTCATCTTTTAGTGATCCCTTTTTTTTAAACTATCTCAAAATATTTTGGTGAACTAATATTATACATTATATACAATATATATTTGATTTTTAATATTTTTTAAATCCTACTAATTTTGTAAATTTAATATAGGAACCTTTTGGATTAGGAAAATATTATTTGCCCATTTGTTAAAGACTTAACAAGATAATTTTGTTCTTTAATCCTAGGAGGGAAAAAGCAAAAACTAATTTTTTGGTTTAAAAGTTGAGCACATGAAAAACCTTTTACAAATGACTTGTTTTTCCCCACAAAAAAAATTATGGGTTCCAGTTAAGTCTCCACTTTCACTCTGGTAGCATCCGGTGACATGTCCCATGTAGCAGACATAATCTAAGTTTTGCTGTAGCTACCAAACTAGTTGATGTGGTTCTCTTAGTTAAAAATTCTTTTGGGTATCAATTCAAACCAAGTTAAGTAAAGCGTAAGTCTCTTGGCAAAACACCTTTAACCAGGAATTCCTATAAAGAGATAAATATAATATTCTGTTCCAGATAAAGACTCCAGAATTTATATGTTCCTACATCTATAAGGAGTTGGGAAATAAAGAAAACACTCTCACAATAGAAATAGACTTGGAAACTATAGTGTGATTAATAATTTCGGTCTATGCCTACCATCTCTCCTGCTTAACACTGCTATTCGATGCCATCACTGTTCACTGAGGATGGAGGAAGACTTATCTTTATTCCTTTAAGAGCTCCCCTCCAGGAGTACTGTGGCTCATTATTTGGGTGAGAAAATTAAGGCTTATGCAAGTAATGTACCCCATGGACACTGAACTTTACATTGTCAAAGTTGAAATCCTTACATTCAAATATACAAGTATCACTACCCAACATTCTCAAAGTATTTTTAGCACACAACATTGTCGTTATGTTGTGTCTCTGTGTATTGTGATTGTGAATTCAAAACTAATTTCACACTTATACAATCCTGTACAACCAAATTGTTCAAGTCTCAGCATTTTCCACTTCAAATAATGAAAACACATATTCCAAAGGGCTACTCTTAAAATACATTCATGAATTTGAAACATCCAGTAAAGACACAAAGGAATACAACTACTACTAGTTTGCTTATAGATTGCTCCTTTAAAAGAATGAAAACTGTTTAGACCGGGGAACCTCTGCTCTAGTAGTCCTTGCAGGGCAATTTCCCGCCGGGCATAAACGAAAAACATGTCTATGTTGGATGAACAAATTATATATCTCAAAAACTTGGCTTTTCCAGTTGTTTGAAGATTAATGTCTAGAAGCAATCATGAATCCTTGAAAGTTTATTTTTCATTCATTTTTCTTGGGCCTTTTTACTTTAACCTGAGAATAGAACAGTTAACACACCATGCAACCTCAATCTGCTAAGTGCTGGGGCAAAAGAAGGCTAGCATATTTAGGAAGCAGGACTATTTGTGGGAGGAGAAACACAGCACATGGTGGCCTTTTCTCTTGATGTGAAAACACTCTAGGTCAATTTTGTCCTCTAAGTTGCACCTAAAAGTCACTATGAGGATCACTTGAAACAAGGATACAAGGATGGAGACTAAAAGGGATGAACATAATGTTCCCTTCCTTCTGCCATGAAATGCTGCAAACAACAAGCCATGCTGTTTCAAAATCTTGCAAATTCACAACAGAAAATTTTCTAGACAGAGCCTTTCAAAACCTTCGAAAGCTACAACCCTTTAATATAGTTTCTAATGTTGTGGTGACCCCCAACCATAAAATTCAGTTTGTTGCCAGTTCATAACTGTAATGTTTCTACTGATCTGAATAGTAATACAAAATATTTGTGTTTTTGAAGGTCTTAGGCAAGCCTAGTGAAAGAGGTCACAAACTTACAGGTTAGGAACCTATCCTAGACCATTGTAGTGGACAAAAGAGAAAAGTGAGAGAGCAAGAGGTATTCTAAGGTTCCTGCCCAATTTTAACATGAGACAGCGCAAGATCATGGATGATGATTGTTGAAACAGATAAAAGAGAGGGCTGGAAAGAAGCTAGGGTGCGGGAGGAGGTAGAGTGGCTGCAGGGTAGTAATGGGGATAGTGGTTGTAAGCTTTTAAGACTCAGATCTGCTTGGGAGGCAACATCAGAAAGCTACTCAGGGGTACAGGTTAAATAGTGAATAGAATTACTTTTGTGCAAAAGCTTTCATTTCTAAGAACAGGACAAGGGGTTAGCAGCTAATGTTTCCTCTAGCTCCATGGGATCCTTAATCTTTGGGAATTTCTAGGGTGTAAAAGTTCAATCAAAAAAATTTAGCTTAAAGTATCAGCATCTAAGTGAATGAATCTCAAGATTCGTTAGGTATCCTGTTTTCGCTTCCAACCTCAGTGGGGTTTGGATTGAGAGAGAAAAAGTACAAGAAAAGAACCTAATAGTCATTAAGAAGACCGAGAAGCCTGTGAGGGCAACAATGACTCACACATGAAAGAGAATAAAGCTTATGTTTTGTTTTTTTGTTTTTTGTTTTTTTTTTTTTCTTTTGATGAGGCCATTAGCAAGTGAAAGAAGGAAATGGGAATGAAGGGAGATTGTCTTCACATTTGCTTTATTTCAGAGTTGTCAAGTTTTTTTATGGAAAGATTGGCTTAGGAGATTTGTTAGAATTAATGCTTAGTCAGAGCTTTTCGTAAGTATTTAGGGAATTTGAATATACAGAAAGGGCTGTTTTGGATGAAGCTTTTCCGTTTCAATCCTCTCTTTCAGCTAGCCATTTCCTTTTATATTCGTTGTTTGCAAGAGAGAGTTTCATGAACCATTTGATACAGGTTCTTAATATATTGGACATAATCCTAGTAACAAATGTTGAAGGCAGGAGGAACATATTGACTTTGGAGTTTCAGCATTTCAGATGTATAATTTGCTTCAACAGGACCATACTTAGCTGTTGCCTAAACTAAAAGGATCATCTTATATAAGATTCATGTACATTTTACAGTGTTCTGAAAATCAGAAGGTTCTAAAAAAGTGGCTTCTTAGTTTCTTTGGGAAATATTTAAAAAAGCAAGGCAGAGAAAGATCAATCTTATTATTTATATTGAAATGTTTCACTGGGTAGTGATCCTGTAGATTAGTGTATAGTATGCATGCGATATAGTAGTAATAATATATATGTATAATGCCACTAATGTACATATAAAATAAATATATGTGGTATTTATGTATGCATTATAGCATAAAATCTTACTTCTATTTATACATGTGTGGTTTTAATTTGGTATATACATATATAGCTATATATATGCTGTGTGTAATAATATATATGATATATAACATAAATATTATGCTATGGATTTTATATAGGCTTATATATTGTCCTATTTATGTTATGTATAGTTTAGTATATTATATATATAAATTTATATATATATTTATTTATACTTATTAGTGTACTTGTAAAATTCTATATCCACTGTACATATATATGTATACATATATTTTTACACAGAAAATAATATAGAAACATACACACACCACACATAATATATATGATTTTATATATATATTATATAATCAATGATAGAACATTATGTCTGCATGAACCCTAATGTGTATGAGTACTTTTGCAATAGAGGTCAATGTTTAAATGTGCATCTTGAACAGGCAAAGTGTGGCATATAACTGTTATATGTTTCATATTCTCATTTACGTTTAATGAATAGGCTGCTGGTACTGTTTGTTTTTTGTGGTTTTTGGGGTGGGACTGGTGGGGGAGGGGTGGTTGTGGGTTCACCCGGCGGCGGGCCTGCTGGTTATGTGGCTGCTTTGGTGTGTTGTGTGGGGGGGTGGCGGGGTTTCGGGAGGGGGTGTCCCTGGCGGGTGACGCGGCCTGGGGTGGGGTGGCGTCGCGAGGTATGGGCCGCTGACCTGGGCGCTCGCCGCTTCGCCTATAGTTGGGGGGGGCCACTCTCAAGCCCGATCGCCTGTTGCATGAGCCTCTGGTGGCATGCCTGGCGGTGTCGTTCTTTTCGGGATTTGTTGGGTTTGTTTGTGAAATGAACGATTGATGGGTTGTAACTTGGATGTGGGGACCTCCAATAATATTTAGGTCTCTGAGGAAGTTGGGTATTGTGTCTGGGGGAGACAATGTGACAGGGGGGTATCGCGATGGGGCTGGTCACGACTGGGGGGGTTGTGTTGTGTGTAGTGTGGATTTACAGTGCGGTGGTTTAGGGGACGTGGGGATGGGGGAGAGGTTAGGTGGAGGAACATAACTGTGTCTCCTGTGGGCGCTGTGGTGGCTACGTAGGGTCTGGGGTGGGGCAGGTGCGGCAGGTGTAAGGGAGCTACCTGGAGATGATATTAAGCATGCAGCTAGGGCGCTGAGGGTGGGCCGGACGGGACCTGCTCGCGTATAGTTCGGTAATTCATTGGGTGGTAGGGGGGGGGGGGGGGGGGGATCGGAAGTTAATCATCTATAGGTTTTATGGGAGGGGGGTGGATGGTGTTGGGGGGTTAGGGGGGTTAGTGGGATTGGAAAACGCGGTTGCTGAGGTGATATATCAGGTGGGACGTGTCGGTAGGCTATGGTGGTTTGGAGGTGCGGGTACTCAAGGGGGGGTTAAGACTTGATCTATTATATCAACAACAGTGATTTGGTTAAAGGTGGGTGGCCTCCTGGGACATATCAGAGGGGGATATCGGGGGGAGATGGAGGGGAAGGGAAGGGAGATTGGGAAGTTCAAGGGGGGGGGGAGGGGGTGGGGGGGAGGGATATAAGATGAAATGCCCGAGGGTGGGGGCGGGGGGGGGGTATGGGCTGTGGTTCTTATTGTTTGGGGGCACTTTACCCAGGATGGTGAATTTATGGGGGAGGGGGGGGGGGGGGGGGGGAGGGGGGGGGGTAGGTCACAGTGGCTCGACGTGTGGATCGGAGGGGTGAGGTGTGTGCGTATTCATGGGGCGCGTAAATTTGTATTGATAGTGCCTGGTGGGGGTAAGGGGCGGTGAGCATGCAGGTGTGTGAACATTTTTAGTGCGCGTGGGATATTTGGCTGGGTGGTCCTATAGGGGGTGGGCTGTTCACTTGGGTTAGTTGGTTGTAATCTATGTGCACCAATGTGTGTGTTCGAGAATTAAGTTTCTGTTGTTCGAAAGGGACACGGATCTCGCATGTTTTTTGTTAATTATTATATAGTTTTATCTTTATATTTCTTCATAAATTTGTACGGTGGATCTATTATTATTGTTTTATGTTATATAGTGAAATTTTTGTTCTGTGCCTATGTTTAGAATGGGAAAAGTATGGATAAAGGGGGTGGTTGGGTGGGTGGCTGGGGGGGTGGTGGAGGGGGGGGGGTGTGGGAGTGGGGTTGGTTGGGGGGGGAGGGATGGGGGAGGGGGGGGGGGGGGGGGGATGGGGGGGGGGGGGGGGGGAGTGGGGGGTGGGGGTCGGGGGCTTTGGGTGTTCAGGTGGGGGGGGGTGGGGGGGGGGGGGGGTGTGGGGGGCTTGTATAGGGGGTGTGGGGGTTGGGGGGGGATTGGGGGGGGGGGTTTGGTAGGTGAAACATCTGGGTGCCGTGGGGGTGGGTGCGGGGGGATGGTGGGGGGGGTTCTCTATCGTTGCTCTTCGCAACCTTACGTCAAATAGATTTTAATTATAATAGGGGTTCCTGCAGCCCCAGCGTTGCATTTTTCTAGAGTTCTAAATCTGGCATGCGGCCTTTATATTATTGGTTTTTTTATTATTTTTTTTGTAGTTATTCTGTTCCGTTATTCGTTGTAGTTTTTATGTTGTAATAATTTTTAAAAAATAAAAAAAAAAAAAAAAAATCAAACATACCAAAAAAAAAAAAATTTTTTTTTTTTTTTTTATCAAAAAAATTAAAAAAGAATAAAAAATACAATTTTAGTTAAATAATATTTTTTAAAAAATTAAAAAAAAAAATAAAAATATAAAAAAAAATATTATTTTAATAAAAAAAATACAACAGTATTTGCAAAGCAACCAGCAATCCACATTTCTCTCTGAAATTAGGGTGTCGGGGGGGGTGGGTGGGATGGGGTTTGGGGTGGGGGTGTCTTTGTTGACTGTTGTTCCTTACGGGGGTCCGTAATGGGGGGGTTTGGGGCGAGGGGTTTGGGCGGGATATTGGATTTTTTGTTGATGATAGTGTACAGAGTAGATATCGTGGAGAGGAGAAGAGAGGGAGTGGGAGGAGTGTTTTGTCACTGGGAATGGGGTGGAGGGGTAGGATTGGTAAAAATGATTTTAGGTTGTAAGTGTCTCCCTATTTTTAATTTTGGTAATTTTATTTCTCTTCTCCTCAAAAATTTTATAAGTTCAAGTGGCAAAGATCAATGTTTCAATAGCTATTCAAATGGGAGGTTGAGGTAGGAAATCTTCGTGGATGGAACAATATGTTAAGGGGCACTAACATTTTGTTTTATTTTTTTTTTGTATTGTTTTGTAATTGATTTTTTGAATATAAAAATATAGTAAAATATTTAAATGTAGTTATATTATTTAAATTTGCTGCTAGGACTATACCCCTAAAAGAGTATGTGAGTAAAAAAAATTAAAGTAAAATAATAGGTTAAAAAAAGTTAAAAATTAAAACAATATAAACTGTGCAGACATATATCAAAAGCATGATACGTGGTTTTGGGGGAGGAGTATCTTATGATATGTATCCCCAGTACACCCCCAAAAAGGTTTTAGTCCCTTACCCACCTCCAAACATTGCTACAAAATGTTTATTTTTTACCTCCACAAAAACGCAAAAAAATGCTCTGCTTCATATACCCCTGCCACTCTCATTCAAAAATCAGTGCCCCCGAATTTTTGGGTGTTGAACTTGACTGTTAATATTGTATGCTTATACATGGTTTGTATTTTTTGCCATAACACATATTCCTCTATAAAAAATCTAAAAGCTGTTTTACTTTGTTAAATTGTTATTTATGTTGTCTGGTTTTTTAGGACTGACTTTGTTCGGCCACCTTTCTCTTGGATGCGAGGGACGCTCCCAACCATCCTCCCATTCTCAAAGGATATCTATGCGCTTCATTTATGATGCTTTGTTTAGTGATTTCAAACTTTGGTCCTCTGCTTCCTGAGATGGAGGATGCGAACCCCCTCATGGGTACCGTGGGGGACCGGTCTTTTGCCTCTCTAGCCCCAGCGTTTTCACCAACATGGACTGCCCCCCATTGAGGTCCTCCCCCCCACCTCACACTTCCTTGTTTAGTTCATAATATTATTTGAGGGGGAAGCCTAGGTTCGAGTATGGAGTTCAGTGTGGTGTGGTTTAGGATTAGTAAATTCGCATTACTTTCCCAAGTTTTTGTGATTTATTTTAAAATTTTTAAAACATTATGTATGTGTTAATTTGTAATTCATTTTTTCTTAAAATAATTTTGCTTTATATGAATTTAAAAACAAAAGAGGGGGTTTTTGACTGAGAGGCAAGCAAAACAACTCTCTGCTCTGAGCAAAAAGCAAAAAGCCTGGCCTGGGCTGTGTAACAATAATTTTTGCAGGAGGTGGTGGGTTGTTGTTTTTTCGTTAAGGGAATAAGCACACTAATGGAGTGCAGTGTGCGTATGGGTGGGGAGGGGGTTTCGTAGTGGGGTTGTAGAAAGGGGTGTTAACGGGCGGATATGGGTGGAGGGGGGGTGGGGGCGGGTTTTGGTTTAAAGTGGTATTAGGTTTGTGTTAGGTAGGGGGGATGGTTCCAATGGGGTCTGGGGGGGGTCGGGGGGCATATAAGGCTGCACGTCTGCAGCGGCCTTGTGACTGGCCGTGTTACCTTATTCGTTCATGTCCCGGGCTCGGCCTTTGGGTGGTTGTGTGGGTGGGGGGGGGGTGGCCGCCTGGACATGGGATCCTGTGTCTGCTGGGGGCCCCAGTCCTTTTCCACGGGGGGGGTTCTGGGGGAGCACCCCCGCCGCGCCCGGCGAGGGGCATATGGGGGGGGGTGGTTGGGGCGCCGGAGGGCCCTGGTGCCGCCCCGGGTGGGGGCCGCCGGCCCGCGCCGCCGCGACAGCCAGGCCGCCGGCGGGCCCGCGCGGACGGGGGGGGGTAGGGGCGGCAGGTTGGGGGGGGGGGGGAACGTCGGGACCGCGACGGCCGGGTGGGGCCTGGGCTTAGGGTGGTTATGTGTTTTTGTATGCTTTGAGGGGGGGGGGTGGGGTGGGTGTGGGTTGGTTGGTTGTTTGTTTGGGGTTCTTCGTTTTTTTTATTCTATTTTTTTATTTTTTTTTTACTTTTTGTAGTCGGGGAGGGGTTGGGAGGGGGTTTTTGAGTAGATATAGGGTCAGCTTTGAAGAACTTTTCCCCCCCCTGGTTCTGGGGGGGCGCGGGCCTCGCCTTTTTTTTTACATAACAGGCACCTCTGGTGGGGGTCATGTTGGGTTCTCGGGGTAATTATGTCGTCCGGGGTTGCCCACATCCCTACCCACCATTCCCAATAGATTCCCCCACCCCACCTGACCCAGTGTTTTTAGTTTATTAAAAGCTACCCATTTGGTTATGTTTTAACGCCAAATTAGGAGGTTACAATTTGGTTATGGTTGTTGGTCAAATATAGTGGTGGGGTATGCTGGTGGACCGGGAGAAGCGAAGCATATGTATGCAAGTATATAATGTTGGTTTTAGGGGAGGGGAGCTTAGCATGAGAGCATGAAAGCAGGTGTGTGTTGTGGGGGGTTGGTGTTGTTAGTGCATAGGGTGTTGTATTGTTATTTGTGTGAAGTTGGTGGGAGAGCCATTTGGGTCTTCGAGAAAGGTAATGTGGAGTGGTGAGCTGGTATGCAGGTGGTGGGGCTGATGGTATGATGGGTGGAGGGTTGGGTTGGTTGGGGGGGTGATGCGTGGGGGATTGCTATGGGCGGGTGATGTGGTGGGGGGCGGAGCTGTTGGTGCTTGGGATGCTAGGGGGCTGGGGGTGGGGGGTGGGATGCTGATAAAGCTTATGGTGTTTATCTGGGGGGGCGGGGCGGGTGGGGTGGGGTGGCGTGGGTGGGGGAGGGGAGGGGGTTGGTGGTTCTGTGTTGGTGTTCTGTGTACGGGTGGGGAAGGTAGAGTATGGGTAGGGGGGGGGGGGGGGGGCGGGGGGGGGGGGGGCGTTGTTGGGGGGGGGGTGTTGGGGGGTGGTTTGGGGTGGATGCAAAGTATTGCTGGGGGGGGATTAGGTTGATTATTGGTCAGGAGGGGGTTGGATTAGGTCTGTTTGGGAGGGGTTGGGTTTGTGGGGTGGGTGGTGTGTGTAATTTATTGTACTATAAGTATTGTATGGATCACGGGATGGGGATATTTTGAAGACTGGGGCATCCCAAGATATTATGGTGTGTAATTGCCCCGCAGCCATAGCCTATTCGACATGTTATGGTCTATCTAGTTTAGCATGTGCCTGGTGCCATGGGAAGGATTGTTGTGTTGTCGCTGCAGAGCAAGTGAATGGGTTGGGCAATTGGGTTTGGAAGCTATCCAGTTGTGTAGAATGTCCAGTTCTTTGAATGGTTAGAGCAATTTTTGATATCAAGCTAAGAAGCATGAGCAGTGATGTGTTTGCCTAGTTAAAGCGTAGCAAGTGTGCCCCAATATGTGCACCAGTGGCGTGGGCCGATGAGGTTGGTGAGGAATGTTGGGGTGGGAGGTGTGGGGAGGAGTTGTAGATGGGTTTATGGTTTCAGGTATATTATGGGTTGTGATTTGGTTTGTCATGATTTGTCGAGAGGAGAGGGGATGATTTAGTATGATGATAGGAGGAGGATAAATTGAATGGTGAATGATTATATTGATGAAGGATATGGAGGTAGAGTGATGTTGCCCTTTACTCCCTAATAATGTTTTGGTTTTTTTATGAAGAGTATTTCTATAAATAAATAAAAAACACTTGTGCATAGGTTTTGCTTTGTTTGACTTATAGTCTGCGTTCTGTCAATTATATAAAATGATTAATGTTTTATTTTTTTTTATTAAATTTGTTAAAGTTTTATACAAAAGAAGCGTGTGTTTCGTCTGTGTAAATATGTTTTTTTAATTCCAGCCAAAAATAGAAGTAAGAGTAATTTCTTGCTCCTGCTGCTGGGTTCACCTTGAGTATGAGGGGAATTAGGGAAAACACCATGGAGGAAAATAATGGTCAGGTACAGCATGGGCAGCGCCTCGGGGGGATGTCTTATTAAAAAGGGAGTATTGACTGGGGAATCCCCCTGGTTTGTAAGGGAATAGAATACCCGCACTGCTACCATTAATCTGGGGGGGGGGAGGAGGGTGGGTTGGGGGGGGGTTTGATGGTTCCCATAGGGAGGTGGGTAAGGGGTATTGGGAAGGGGTAGAGGGGAATATAGGTTCAGGTGGAGATATGGGACAGTTTGGTGGCTGTTTTGCGGCATATCAGGTGCTCTCACAATATGCCTGTGGGTGTCGGGGTGTTGGCAGCAGGAGGGCCTGTAAAGGCCGAGGGTAGGAAGTAGTCCCTTCGTGGAGGTAAGCAAGGGGTTTTCCATGTTGCCGCGTTGCTCCTTAATAAAACATTTATTTGAACTTAGGGGTTTGTTTTTCTTTGATTTCTGGGAACAACACATCATTGTTTGAGGATTGATATATCATCTAGAGGTTCATTTCCAAAGGATACTTACAATACATTTTCATTTATGACAGCCTTCTCTCTCCTCTCAGCCTAATCTTTTCTTTTTGTTGGGGGCGGGGGTAGGTTACTGTGGAAAACTAATTCTACCTATTTCTTGGGTTCTTAGTCTTTCATGGTTTTTTTTCTAAAAAATATTTTTATATAAAAAAAAAAAAAAATAGGACCTTCTGAAAATTAAAACCCAAAAAACTTATTGTGATTTTCAGAAAGTAGGAATGAAATGGTAATGATTATATTCTTTTCCTAAAACTAATATAATTTCACTATTTTCTAATTGATCTGAAATGGTTTTAAGTAATATCTTAAATCTTCTTGCATGTATTATTAGGGTGCTGATGCACAAATTCACAGAACGAAAAAAGTTTGGGAATCATCCTGTAGCTGACTAGTGGCCATCATTGTGTGTATTATAAAGGATGAGATAGGACCAAACCTTTTGCAAGTACCTAACTTGTATCTTGTAATGGAAACAAAAATTCATCAGGCCCGCCTGACAGCTTGGGTAGAACGTGAAATTCGTGAGCTTGACTGGTATATTTAATATAATGTAAATATTCCTATACGTGCAAAATAGCTTTTTTGGGTAAAATTAAATTTATTAACATATGCAGTAGCTCATCATAGTATTTAATTAAATGTCAATGTAGTTTTTCAGTGTAACCTTTATAGCTATAGGATTCAAGTTAAGCGTAAAGGGTAGGATTGGGGGGTTTATTGGGGGGGGCTTATTCAGGTTGGGTCTGGAGGGGGGTTTGAGGTGAGGTTGCGTTGGGTCAGGCGGGTTGCGACGTTTCTCGCGGGGCCATGTGTACGGCGCGGATCGGGGGGGTGTAGTGGGGAGGGGGGGTGATGTGTATTTATGGATGAGTTTGTGATATTGAGTGTGTGGTTTGTGGGGTAATGCAGTGTGTTTTGACATTGGGGGGTGGGGGGGTGTGTGGGGGGGGGGGTGGGTGTGGGCTGTGGCGTGTGTTTTCGGCGCTGTATAGATTGGGGGGGGGGGGAGGGGGAGGGGTGGGGGAGGGGTTGTGCGGGGGGTGGGAGAGGGCTGTGGAGGGGGGGGGGGGGCGGGGGCGGGGGGAGAGGACTTGTAAGGGGGTGTGGGGGGGGGGTGGGGGGGGTGTAGAGGGTGGGTGGGAGGGTGTGTGGGGTGGGGGGGGGGGGGGCGTGGGTGTTGGCGGTGGGGGTGGGGGTGGTGTGCAGATTATTGGGTCTCAGGGGGTGTGATTCGGGGAATTGAGGGGTTATTAAATTAAGTAAGGGGGAGAGGGTGGTCATTGATGGGGTTGAAAAATTTGGAGGGCTGGCCGGCGCCCTGCCGAGTACCAATAAAAAGTGAGGGGGGGGGAAATTGTCCTGATGTGTTTGTAATTGTAACGTTCCGATTTTAGTATAGAACATGACGCAAGTTCTTTACGCGCCCCTGTCTCTAGACAGATCCAACTACGATCGCTTATGGAGGCTACGATGCCCCCGGATGTACTCTCGTGAAACCCCTATACGCCAATATCTTCCCCCCCCCCCATTTTGTGTTTTGCCCCTCCCCCCCACCCCCCCCCCCCCCCCCACCCAGAATGTCGGCCCCCCCCCCTCGGATTCAGTACACGGGGTTAGCTGAGGACGTCAACAGAGGTGCTCCACGATTGTCCCTCCATTCTGAGTGCGGGCAAATTTAAAGCCATTAGGCCACCACACCTAGAAAGAATTAATCAATAAATAAATTTGTATGAGCTAAGAAGACAAGATAAAATGCACTAACAGATGGAAGTGACGGCGTGTCTTCGCTACCTGCTGGTTTCTAATCATGTAGCTATGTCCTTTATGTCACTCAGATTTAACTATTATGCGATTCTGCAAGTACTATCGTAAGGACAGAAAATAACAAAGGTTATCTTGTAAGATACTATAGGGATATAAAATATCACGCTATATGTTCCAAAGATAGAGCTTTAACTAACATCGTGATGCCTTTTCTCTGCAGAGAGCAAGGAATACTAATCTGCATAACATGTGACATTACGGATTGCTATAAGATTGTTATCCGAAACAGACACACTAGTTAGATTGCTAATGTTCGGTGCCTATGTGTTTTGATGGCCACACTTTCTGATTTCACATTCATCATGGTCATTTGTGTGTCATTCTAATGTTCAACTCGAAGGATCTTAACATCTGAGGGACTCTAGGAGTCCACGTAGGAAAAAGAAAGGGCTAGTACAGGTACCTACTATTTATGATTGCTCCTCTGTAGGACACGCAATTATCACTGGAGGCTTGGATGCGATGAAAGAAAGTGACTGTATATAGATATTGTGATATAGTGGTTAGTGAGTGTGTCGTTGTGTGGCGCCAAAGCATGACAAGATACCTTACAATACCCTAAGTATGATTATATTACTTAGATTGTTCCTCTATCTATCAGCGAGACTCATATGTGTGATGGCGTCGCCTCCGCCGTATATGTCTATTGTTTCTATTAAATATTACAAAATCTAGAATATAGCAGTACCTAGAAACGATAGCCGCCCGCCTTGTTATTTTGATTCATAGTTCCACTCTTTGGCGGTTGAGGGGCTGTAGGATAGGTCAGATAGAATGAGGAATCTGTACTCAGCGTAGAGACATCTAGAATGTGAAAACCTGTACAATTAAAGATGTCAGAGCCGTCATGAAGAATATTGTTACGGCCATTAATGTAGATTACATCCTGAGTGAGAAGGGGGGCGTAGCGAGCGGATACAATCAGTAAAGAGTGCCAGCCGGAAGGCTGAGCCACAGCGTAGGGTGAAGAGGGACGTAGGCGCACACCCACCAAGAGAAAACAAGATCGTTGCGAAGAGTCGCGGCTTAATCTGCGTATAGACCAGATGCCCATCAATTACACTGTAGGATGTTCCACGTGCAGCACGGCTGTCTCCCCGAGTGATTTAGGCTAGCTGAGCAACACTAGATAAGTGTGGGACAATCCTAGACAGAGTGAACTAGAGCAGGCAGAAGACAGAAGCGAGAAGACGATGACTCTGGAGAGACGAAGCACAGACATAGCCTGGATGAACCACAAGTTATAGGGAATTCTCATAGCCGGGGGATAGATAGGATACTTTAATAGGGGGGGGGTGAATTAAGAGTGTAGGCGTGGAATTCTCGCTGGTATAAGATCTGCCGCCAATCCAGGGCATGCAGTTTATTACCAATACATTTATTTGTAGTTGTGTTTATCCTCTTCTACTGGTCCCCTTAGTGGTAGGAATGATCTTACGCAATGTTGGATATATACATTCATATTTACATCGTGTAGACACGTGATCTAAGTTGAGTTACAGAATACAGCCTATATAGGCCCTGTTGAATTAAGGCACTGTGGGTAATTGGCCAAGGTTATGTGTCCTCATACCTTGAAGTCTTTCATATCACAAGATACAGCAACCTAGCGTTATCGCGTGATAAGATGTAGCTCAAGGCAAGCGAGACATGCCTATCTCCACTCAATTACGGTCGTGTAGCGGCTGGTTTGTGAATCAATGATTCGATAGTGTAGACATTTCACGTCGTAGATTTAAACCCACCAATAGAATCCCAAGTGTGATACGAGTGTGTTTATGGCGAGGTGAGGGTAGGGAGACCGGTTTCGTTGAAAGAAAGCTAGGGTAAGTCGAAGCCAGGGGTCGCGTAGTATGGCGCAGCAGAGGCAGCACTGCCTCATAGTCATGCAGCGTCTGCCCACCTCCTAGTTTCCGTGGGGATGGAGTGTGTGTGCTACCTTGGAAAGAGTGTGGAAATAGCGCCCTATGTTCTCCCAGATTCTGGACGTTTTGTGTCAGTGTTTTTTTCAACAGCAACGTGTGAGCTAAGACAAACATGGACAGGCCTCTCGTCTTACTCCCCATGCCATACCATCATCTGCATGAATAAGCTTTTAGATATGTGCCCTTTGATGTGTCATACCCTCAATTACCATGTCCAGCTACTGTCTCTCTGTCGCTTCTTGTGTCATGATTCATATCCCTTACTGTTACATGTGCATAGACTCTCTGTGTGCTCTCTTGTGAGCGTTATAGGAGATCTTCCTAATAAGTAGAATATACTTGTAAGGATAGGTATCAGGAGAAATAGAGTCATGTAGACTGAGCGACCTGCCTGGTTTTTTAGCCCCTGAGGGCACTTGAGCCCGGAGACATCGTTTGTTCCGATCAGCCCTGAGCTCGTCGCTGGATGTAAGTGAAAGTGAGCTTTTGTCTTCATGGTCCTGTCTGTATATTGTAGCCTCCAGAAGGCAACTCAGAGTCCCGACGCATATGCGTCTATGTTATCTTAAGTGATTGCTCGTCCTCCTGAGAAATCAAGTTGATGAGAGTGTGCTCCTGTAGGTTTGCTAGATATGCTCTACATTGTATGGCAATTGACTTGTGTGATTTAAGGTGTTACCGCCGTACAGCCTTCAAAAAATAAGGGAATGAGCAGTTTAAACAAAATCCAGACACGCCTCTGATTACAGCACTAGATAGAAATATCCTGTCTTGGGTTCTTTCCGCTACGTACATGGATCCGATGGAAGGAGAGAGGGTATGGCACTCTGGTTTTCCTGTGATGTCCCAACTGGCTGCACGCTTACCATGAGGGACGCGTGGTTCTCGACCTTAGTACCCCGCTAGTTTCCCACTGGTAGTTGCCCACACATCTCTGTGCGTGTATTAGTGTCCGTTTGTTAGTCTAAGGTGTGATCGTATAGTCTACGTCATAGCTGTGTCCCTTCGTCTGCTATGGCATGATGTCACCGCCAACATAGCAACGCACTATCGCGAAATCGGGATCTGTGACGCATCTTAAAGACACACGGTGAGGAGATGTGTAACGAGCCACTGTCGCAGATCGACTGAATCTCATAAACTAGAAAACGAAGATTAGTTCGTTTTTGTGGTTCTTGCTTCGAGCTGTTTATATGCTAGCTAATTAGCAAGTAAGTAAGAGTGTATTTGGTGGACCAGGTTCTCAATCCCGATGATATTCATACGGATCCGATCGCAGGTAGCAGTGGAGTCTCTCATATAGTATGGTCTACCCAAGAGTATCTGTCGACACGATAGCTAGTGTGATCGCGTAGATTACGCGTTGCCATGGGTAGACACAGTAGTGGTTGTACACATCAGTTAAAGAGATTGTTTTAGAAAATTCAACAATTTAAGAATACAATGAATGTGTATATATGAGTGTGTTGTTGAGGTTAGCGTGTTGTCAGTTCTCAGTTTCGTGGTTGTGTGATGGAAACTGTTGCTAATATAGTAGTGTGCTGATGTGAGATCGTGGATCCTAGTCTAGTCCTGCTCTTCTAAAGAAGTACAAGAGTCCGGACGACTCTCTATCTAGCACACAAAACCACAGCTACACGCAGTCTCCTCCGCACCAGCCTGTGTCGCTTGTTGGTGGTTAAGGGTAGCCAGTCGTATGCTAGATTAGATTTGACTAGATGCAATCGTCAGTACCTGTAGACATAAGTCTGACAGTATGACGCCCAGCTGTCTGAATCTAGCGTCGTGTATTTCGTCTAGAGTATCTGTCGCTGCAAACGAACGTTAATTGAGAGCACGCAGTGACGCAGCTCGTACATCAGATGATAGCTATGCACACATGCATTAGAGACGCCTTCTGAACACTGAGCTCTATCGGTGCTCTCAGAAAGATACATTATCATCTCAATGAGAACGATAGAGATGTGGTATCTATGTGTGTGAACGCCATAGTTAGTAGTTTTTTTTTTGTGTGAGTAGAGGCAGCTGAGAGTGATTACGACTACGCTCTGACGCGCGATCGTAGGAGGAGTCGCATCGAGCTCCTCTGCTCGACTCCACCTCGCTGCAAAGAATTGCTCTAGATGCCCCGAGTGCTGGAAAAAAGGAAAACGCTAGAGCAGCTATCGCTAGGCCGTAATGGGAAGAAAGTACTCTTGTAGTGTCAGCCGGCGACTCTCGTGTAGTGGAGTGATATGGTAGATATCTCCAGACACCCTGGCTGCTTCAAGAGCGAATAGGGCAAGGGAGGTATAGTTTTGTAGAAAACACTTACTAAGAGCAGTGGTGCTAGCTCGAGTTAGGAGGAGCATGGTCTGCTTCCCCAACAGCCCGCCTAGGCGCCTGGGACTGTCACAGAATGACCTCTTGTAGAGTTCTAGCTCCAGGGGTTTGTGTTTCCATAGCCTCCTAGCCTACACGTCACACCGCAACACAATGCATGCAATGCACGCACACACGCACAAAATTTAAATTAGAAGAAAAATAAAGATACATATAGGGAGAAAGCCACGGGAAACCTGTTCCAGCTCAACAGGCCTATAGGGAACCGTTTTGTGGGAGCGCCAGTGAGCGCGTCGCTCCTAAAATCCTTTGGGTAGACTTGTGTTGAACGCTTCTTGGAGAGAAGCTGGCAGGTTGCTTGTTATGAGAGGAGGTGTCAGCATTCGAGTTTTTCATTTTTCCTGGAATCATTGTCACAAAGAAGCCACAGGTTTCCCCCTTGGACGATCTGAGGAGCGAAACTGTATTTTTTTGTTTTTTTTTCCTCTGAGGGAACTTGAGGTCCACCAAGGTCCACCTAGTTTATATCTAGGGTTACCAGCTGCTTTGATTTCATCTTCATGTTCAGGATGACTTTATCTTTAAAACACAAAAAGGAATGTAGAACTGCACCCATCTCTCTGCATCCTAGTGTGGGGAGAGGAGCACACCTCTTAAACAGCATAACCCCTTCATCAGACGCTTGTTTTATGTTAGGATACTTTTCAAGGAACCTTTTCCATCTTGCAAAGGGGGAGAAAGAGAGGAATTGGCCTTTTTAAAGGGTGGCCTGGGGGGGTGAGAGGGCAGCGAGCAAGACTGCACAGCAATAATGTCAGAAAAACACTGATGTTTGGATGTATTACTTTTCATAGGCCTGATCCTTGCTGCCCCACCAGCTGTGTGACCTCAGGACCATGTTCGTCTTGCCTCCGTTTGCTTCCGTGTCTCAATCCAGAGAGAGGGAGAGCTAAGGCAGAGGAGAGAACAGAAGAAATAAAGTGCGTATGAGTCGAGGGAAAGAACACATTATGTCCTGAGAGTTCGGACTCATGGCGAGGCCAAGCGCTTGGCTACTGGAGTTTGAGTCAATAGTGAGAAACGCGCCAGGGGGCCTAGTAGTCTTTGGGGCTTGTGTTGCTGGGGGTTTTATTCTGGATTGTGCGCTACACATGGGACTCCAGTTTCCTTTCAGAGTAGCATTTCTAAACGTTTCATATTTGCATGTTTAATTTTTTGTTTTTTTTTGTTTTTTTATTTGTTTTTTTCATTTTTTTTGTTTATTAGTTTTAGGATTAAAGGAAAAAGAGTGTGCAAAAAAAGTTAAGGGAGAGGAGTAATTGTGGGAATACGTACGTGATTTTCCTTTTGACACCCCAGTTGTTTTTAAGTCTCTCAGTAGTTGGCCTTGAACGTCCTATGAAGTAGGTTGAGGGGAGGAAACCGAAATAACTTTGATCCGTTGTGCTTCTGGCCTCCTGAAGAAGTTGCTAAGATAAAAAGGATACACTACCACGCCTTCGTTTATGGGGGTTTGAAGTGGGATCAAATTCAGGGGTTCACGCAGCTAACTAGAGCAGGCATATACCATCTAGTATCGGGCCACTCTCTGTCCTCACAAAAGGGGTACGTAATCCCTTTATCACGAACTGCGGTGGATAACATCTTATATTACCATTGGCACATTCATAAGTATTAGAAAACTGAGAAGGAAGATACATGTCAGGCCCAAGACAAGAAATCTGTGCCCGTGAGAGGCCGGCTTGCCTTTCAATTCTAGATCCCGCACTCCTCTGGTTCTGAGAAGAGGAGCCTACGCCTTAGTTTTGTTTGGGACTCTTTAGCACTAGCAAGCTCTAGGAAATCTCCAGAGGATGTAAGAGAATCTGGGCTCCTTTTTCCTAATGCTAGAGCTTTTCTGGTTTCAGCGAGCTTCCGTGACAGCTGCATGACTAACAAAAAGGCAGAGGATGAACGTTGAGACTTCGCTGCTGCAGCTCGGTTGGTGCGGTCTTGGTTGCGGCATAGCTTATGTCATAAGCAAAAAAATAGCCCGGAGCTTAGAGTAGGGTCCGGTAGGGTGGTACATTCCCCTCTGAGGGCGAGGGAAGAGGCCTCTCACATGAACCTGTTTGCAGAGGAACTATGAGTCAATGGGGTTAGAATAGGTGGGATATGAGCCCAGGGAATGGAGATTGTCTTAGTGAGAATGGAGAACGTAGTTTGGAGAACGTCAGCAGAAGGGCGCTTTTGCTTCTCATGTTTAGAGGCCGTTGCCAAGCTCTTCCCATCAGCTTCACCTGGTATGAGGGCTCTTGGTGTCCCTGTTTGAGTAGACTCTACAAGGGCCCAGGGCCTAGAGGGGGGCAGATTCATCTCTAATGAGAAGGAAAGTCTGTGGAGAAAAGACAGATCCAATAGCTACACCGGTGATACCTTCCACGAGTGCTGTGTATTGACTTTGTCCATTCATGGTCAAAGATTGTCAGGATCAGCCTCACAAAGCAACAAGGACATACTGGAGGCTCATGTAATAAATGCAGGACCGTTGCATGTTCTTCCTTAGGCAACTTCCAGTTTAACTTTAGAAGTTTGTTATTTAAACATAAAGGTGAATGTATAAAGATACGGGTTGTCTTTTGTTTTAAGCCTCTATGGAAAGTTGCAGCAGTGTTTATGTGACTTGCATGCCACCGCGCTGTTGTTCTGGAGGTAGAATAAACAAGAAAACGAGGAAATGGCAAAGCAAAGCCCATGTAGATTTTCTGGACAGTCTCTGGATGCCGCGCGACTAGTGGTTTATAATATCGTGGGTTGGTGCGGTGAAACTCACATGTAGGAAGTTGTTCGGAGGGGGGAGATAGTTTTCTCTAACGAAGGTGTTTGGTAGTTTCTGGAAGTTGATGGTTTTGGAAAGAACACCAACTTCTCACCGTAACATTTTGGCAGGGTGTTAACATATTCTTTTCCCGTCGCCAGAAGCTGAAGAAAACCGATTTGTATTGCCCATGGAATAAGCAGTTGTCTTGAGCGTAAGGAGAGGAACTTCGGTCGGAGGGAAGGTGGAGTGCATGAAGACTCTAAAGCTGGGTATTCTTGCGTAATTTTGGGTTGTGTGGTGGTACGAACGGAGTTTTGGTGGAAAGATGTGGTGAAAGTTCCCCCAAAGTGCTCATGGATTTGACACGTTGATCTACCAGCTGAGGCATAGCGGATTGTTGTTGAGGAGGAGTGCTGAAGAGGGCGGAAAGAGGTAAGTGGTTTTCATGCTCGGGACAGGGCTTTTGGGATCTAGAGCCTGGGCACCCCACTTCCACTCTGGGATGTCAAGCTTGCTTCCACTTCTGTGTACACCTATCCAGAGATTTGAAGGTGCATATGACTTGTGACAATAGAACTGGGGAGGAGAATGTAATGTGAAGCAATTGCCCCGCACAGTTTATTGCTATAGATGGGAAAGTGTCGAGAGGGGGGATGCGGAGGGAGCTGTCTTGGTATGAAGCCATGCGCACCACGGTGTGGTCCTGGGAGGATGGGCCTGCTGGGTAGTGGTCTTGGGAGTGTGCGACTTGGGCAGACGGAGATGCGAGCTAATGCCAGGGGGCCGGGGAGAGTGACAAACTCACATTGATGGCTGAGAGGGTAAGCGGCCTGGCATTGTGACCGGTAAATCCCTGTCACCCGCCTCAGCCCCAGGTGCATAAGGAAAAGCGCCCTACAAGAGGCTCACACCTTTCACACTTTCACCCCAGGAGGCTGGCTCAGTCTTTCCTCTCGGAAGGCTGCCTTTTTTTACATCTTTCATGCACGAACTCAAGCACATCCCTGGTAGTCAGAGCGGCGGCTCTTCTGTGAGGGCTAGTTTTGGAAAATGGCACCCCACTTTTGGAGTCTGATTGCCAAGGGGGGAGAGCTGTGGCTCTATCTTCCTTTCCCATTGCGGATGGGTCTTCCCCTAAATGAGACTACTGGTTGCATAATGAGTCAAGAAGTATATCCATATTAAAAACCAAATGGGTACAGCTGCCAACAGAAATGTTTCCAGAAGACAAAACACCATGAAAAGTATCTGACTTCTCACTGTTTGGGAAGACGTGGGTCAGACTTCGTTTTAAAAAATTGTGTGTGCTACTCAGTGGTTCTACCCTATGGAGTTGTAGAACAGTAGCGGCAAACTTCTGCTGGGAAGCTACGCTCCATTCAACATGGTTGTGTGTTTTTTTTTTTTTAACGTTCTTTGACCTGCTGTCTGTCCCTTACCTAAGTCAGTTTGTCTGGGAAAGAGGCCAAAGCCTTGACGATAGCTCCCCTAACGTCTTTGGGGGGGCACGATTGGCTTGCGCAAAAGCATCAGCGTATTCATGCAAGGGTCGTAAACACAAGTGGTTTATGTTAACACTGGAATCTAGGGGCGGCGCACTGGAAGCAAGGAAGTCTGCATTCTGTCCGTTTTTTATTGACCCAAATCTCGATCAAGGGAATCAAGTGTGAAGGTGGGAAAGTGAATAAAATGCCAATATCTCCCGGAAATGACTAAAATCAATCTCTTTTTTTCCACTTTGGCAAGGACGGAGTCCTCTGGTTGGTGAAAAGCACATGAGACAGCCGCCCTGATCTGTCTCACAGACCCATCTAGGTGCCTGGTGAAACCAAACTCAATTTTTTGGGAGTAAAGGCCCTTGGGGGAAGGACCCCTCACAACCTCATTTCAGGTTACTTGGCCAGGAATCCAGGCCAAGTGGTTATAGGACCGAAACGGCCCCATTTTTTTGCTTGTCATCTGAGAACTTACAATAGATTTCTAGAAGCTTCAAATGAACTAGATTGCCAAGAGAAAAGAAAAGAAAAATGTTAGTCAGGCTTGAAACGGTGCCCTTCAAACTCGTGTAAGCTTGAGATCCAAGGTTATTTTTATCGGAGAGACCATCAAAGGACATCATGCTTGTGGAATGAGTGTGTGTTGTGCATCACAGTTTTGTACTTGGGTGCTGCAGTGTATGTACAGAGTAGTGCGCAAGTACAAGTATGCAATTGTACATAGGATGTAGAGGGCCAGATGTGAATATAAGCTGTCTTGCCCCGACCCTCAGTTGAGGGCGAAGGTTTTATTTGCTGACCTGGCCGCTCACCAATTCTCAGTAAGGCTGAAGCGTGCCCCTCCCAAACCTCCTGACCGCTACATTGGTTGTACCGGTTCACACAAGGTATCTTGGGTTTTTTTATTGTAGTAGTCCCTGGGTAGAGATCTGGAAACCGAGGGTCGTGTTCATGATCTAGAACAGGGCGCCGCTGTACCCGATTAAGCTATCTGTGCAGTTTTTGCGTGGATGTTTGATATAAATGTGCCATTCTGGTAGGTTGTATTGGACATATAAAAGATTCTCTGGGTTTAGTTTAATTATTGTATATGCTTGTTCATACCTTTCGTTAGGATTGCCCTAGTGCCACCATTAGAGAATCTTGGTGTTAGAAGTACGTTTTTAGGGCTTTGTATGGTAGATCCGACTTTTCAGGACCCAATTGCGATCTTGGTATTTAACATTGTTAACAAAAATCCCAGGCCCCATCCATGACACGGAAGCTAGTGTCTTTGATAGGTTCTTTCTGTTTTGTGTGTAAGGTAGACAAGCCGGTGACTCCAGCATATATGGCTATGCAATGTGGCCCCGAACACATGGTATGCTATAAACCCTGACCTTAATTTATGAGTTTTGTATTACATTTTAGCCAGGTTTACATGTCATCAGTAGCATCCACATGTAGTTCCATTTGGTGAGCTTTTGAACGGAGGGGAGAACACAGCATGCACACCGGTCAGAGCATACTTCTCTGCCATGGTTGCCAGTTTAACCCTTGCGGCCCCTCATCTCTGACCCTCTCGGGTTCTGCTGGTCTGCTTCTGTTCACTTAGATTTATCTTCTCCGCAGGGTCTCTGCACGCGCCGCTAACAGAGCTATATCACCTGATGTTGTTTTTGCACATATATTCTTTTATCGCAGTCTTTGGACTTCGTTGTAGTAGTAGGATACGACTTTTGCTGTTTGTGTATTGCTGGTTAGGAGTATTGGTGGTTTGTCTTTGTTGAATGGCTGTGTGACGCGGTGTGTTCTTTCTTGCTGTTTCTGTTTTTGTTTCCTTTCTTACTTCTTATTCTCTGTGCTTTTGAGTACAGGAATTGTGTCTGTTTGAGGCTTTGCCGATTCCTGTGAGACCTTACTCCCTGTAAGACCCGTGCTGGCACTAAAACTCAGGCTCAGCTGTCTTGCCTCCTGAAGTGCTGGGATTTAAAGCTGTGTGCCACTCCACCTTCCCAGCTAGACCGTGAGGTAGTTTTCTATAGCTGAGTAATTGTCATGATATAATTTTATATATTTTTAGAATAAACAGTTGCTAATAAATGAAGGGGTTTATTTTTTTTTTTTTTTTTGCATCACATTCATGTGAACAATTGTGTCAGGTCTGTTAGTTTTTTCTCTCTGTTTTAGTTTTGTTCTTGCTTTAAAAAAATTTTTTTTTTCTTTAATGTGTCTCTGTATTGTGCCCGTTGGGACAAGATATGTCTTCAAAGACCAGAACGAAGGCTTTAGTTTTGCGTGGGACTGGAGAGCTAAAGATGGGTTATAATGCTGCCTGATGTGGAGATGGGAATTGAAAAAGAAACGCAGATTTCCTCTTAAGAGGAAGCAAGTTGCCTCTCTGGCCTCCAGGTTTCACTCCTTATGATGCTTTGCTTCTATTGGGTTACCAGAATACTAAACGGCCACATGAGTGTATGAAGTGGTGAAGAAGTTGTTGGGGGTATATTTATGGCACTACTTGTGGGCTGGTTTTCTTGGCGTCTGCCAGTTGGGCATTACTGCCCCAGAGGACCAGTGAATGATGTCTTTCCCTGGAGCTTTTGCCTACAGGCCAGGGGGTTGGCGTAGAAGAAGCCCCTGGCATTACTCTTCAAAGTTTTGTGTTGGCTTCCACAGTTATCTCTCCATTCCTGTTCAACACATGGCCGTGCCAACAGGGGCACAGATGTTCAAAACACTATACACGGGAAACCTCTAAGCCTCTTGTCCTTGTAAAGGAATTCAGCCACCCCTATTGAGTTTCTGACTGCTTCTGCTTCTTCAGCACAAAGCAGTGGCCCTAGCCCCCTCCCAACTCCGTGTAATGATCCAGCAACCAAAAATCAGCTTGTTTCTAAAAAAAACGCAGAAATGGGGAGGGGGGGAGAAATGAAAACCTGAGCGGTGAGTGAGTGGAAGGGGGAGGTGTAAGGACCTCCCGGAAAACAAATTAGGCTTGCAGACAGATAGGGTGGGGGGAAGGGAGGACACTTATATTCCCCCACCCCTCAGTTGGTCTTGAAGGAAAAGAAAAAAAAAATCAAGAAAAAGGTTATTATATTTCTCCATTAAGAGTGTGGCTGGTTATTTAAAGTTGTTAAAACAAAGAAAATTTAAATCCACACACTAAATTTCTAGAAAAGGAAATCTGGCACATCATATAATGTGTCCTCTCAACCATTACAAATATAAAGACTGTTCTCATCCCGCATCCCATAGAGGGATAGACCAGAAGATATTTGGAAAGCCATGCTTTTTATGAGGTTTGGGGGGCTTCAGGGAAATTACCAATTTCCAGTGGATCAAGGCTGATTCTACTGCTCTCCTGATTTTGGGCATGATCTTGCGGTCTGAATTAGCCTGAGTCAGGACAACAAAGGAACACATTATGTGATTTTCAGCATTCAGACTTGAAACTACATCCCAGGTTGTTGGTGGTTTTTTTTTGTTGGGGCTAGATGTTATAAGAAGAATGTCACCAACATCGGCCCCTCATGAATGTGGTCTAATTCTGTTACTTGTGTTAAGTGGTAGTTGTGTTATATCATGTACCTTATAGAATGGTTTGCATAATGAAAACATAGTGAGGGACCAAATGAGGCTCGGTAATTTTGGGAGGAGAGAGAGCTTTCCCTAGCATGCTTAGGTTTTTGGTTGGGAAGGGAGGGGAAAAAGGGGGGAAAATGTTTGGGTTTGGGGTTTCCCTTTGTTCATATGAGAAAAAAAAAGTTTTTAAAGGGGGCCCGACAGTTGCATTATGTTCATTTTAGGTCCCGAACTGGTGGTTAAAGGAAATTTTGGTTGTTTTCCCTTTAAATTTTTTTTGCTTTTTTTTTTTACAGTCCTTTGTAAAATTGGCAGGATTTTTGACCCATTATGAAGAGAACAGAGGAAGGGGGTTTTTTTCTTTCTTTTAGTGGAGGCAAAATACTTAAAACCCAAAAAAGATCCAGGCAGACCTCAAGATGGCTGAGTATTTTCTAGATGGATTTTGTTTTGTTTTCTAGAAGAGTCCCAAATTTGTTTTTAGGGTTTTTCACTATAAAAGCCAGGTGTACTTGAAACTTACTAGTAGACCAGGCTAGCCTTGAACTACAGAGATCCGCTTTTCCCCCGTGTTTCCCTTTTGTTTTTTTTTTAAAATTGAAATTAAAAGGGGTTTCTTTACACTTGCAACTGGGTTTTTTTTAATGCTGCGTTTTTTTTTTTGGGGAATCTCATACAAAATTTAAATTTTTCTATATTCCCTTACCTCTTGCCCTATCCTCCCAGGTCGGCCCCACTTTTTTCCCCTTTCTCTGTTTACAGTGTGTGGGCCCTCCATTGATCATGGTCTATTTTCTAGAGGTCTTTCCCTAAAAGGAAACTGACTCTTTCTCCTCCGAAGCTTCAGTTTTTCAGGGGGACTTGTGAGGTCTCTCCTCTTCATGCTAGAGCTTGACTGGTGGTCTTATTTGTTGTCACTTCAGTTTTTATGAGGTTTTAGAGTCTCGCCTCTCTTTTACCCTTTTTGTTACTGAGGCCCGGGCTTTTTTAAGTTACCCAGGGGAGTTTTGAAAATCACTCTTAAAGGAGGGTAGGCCTTTTTTTCTTTTGATTTCTTTACTCCAACCTCCCCAAAATAGCTTTGGGTTTAAAAAACTGCAACCAGCCTAGCTATGTTATGAATTATTAACTAAAGTTTATGTTGGGTTTTTTTCCCAATGCCCTCTTTTAAACTCAGGGAAAAGGGCTTAAGGTGCACCCGGAGCTTAAGTACTAGAGCGTTCTAGACTTCCTTAGAATCCTTTGACCAATACTCCCAAACCAGAAAAACCCTTCCTGTCTTCTGAAAAAATCTTTCACCCCACCACCCAAAGACCGGTTCCCTTCCCATGCCCCATTCTCCCAGCCCCGGAGCGGGGATTTCATTGACATGCTGACACTTTGGCCTTCTAAAACTGAGGGAAACATACAGGAAAAAACCCTTTTGTAAAGGGCTATAAATTTTGGGGGTTTTTGAGTCTTCATGGTGGAGGGGAAGGGAAAGATTAGGTGACCCCCTGGGGAAAAAGATGTTTTTCAGGGGGACTTATAGATTACCTACCAGTCAGGTGAACCAACTTGCCACAAAAATCCTCTTGCAGAAAGGTTTAGTGAAGACTGGGAATCCCAAACTCAAATCTCCTTTGAAGGGATGATGAGGCAGCTTACCAGTACCTATGGTGACTGGACGAGGCTCAGATGGAGCCCATGAGGAAGAAAGAGGGAAGAGTGGAGATAGTTGAAGACACAAGTCAGGCCGCATCATTCTTTAGTCTCCAGTTGGAAGTGACTCTTGTTTGTACACATTAGCTCTATGCCTGTTCCACAGATCTCGGGCCTTTATCTTTTTTTACCATCTCCAACGTTAATTTCCCACTATACAGTTAACAGTTCTTGCTTGTCTAGCAATTTGCTCATGTGTACCATGAATTTTTAAGGAATATGAAATAAGAATGTCTTCTTGTATTTCTGTCATGTTTGGAATCTTTGTTCCAGTCTATTAGATCCACAAAAAATGTCTCCTTCTGGAGGATCCAGAGAAACCAGAAATACCATAGCTCTGCTAACTTGTGCTTTAAATCAAGTAAATAAGTAAGGTTGAGAAGCCAATCTTTTAGCTTCTTGGTGGACCATTTTTCGACTTTAAAAATAAGCCCATGTCTTTCTGTAAAAAACTATTTCTTGTTGCATTTTATTTGATTATTTAATGGTGTTGCACAGAGGTCAGAGAACAATGGTTTTGACTTTAACTCTTTCATTCTTCCATGTGGAAGTCATAAGTTGTTTTGGGAAAGTTTAGGTAAAAAGAAATGACAGCAGTTGGTTTATTGTTTGCCTTTTTTAACACCCCTAAAGGGTTCTCCCTCACACCCCTCCCACTCCCTCTCCATTTCCCATGGATTTTCTCTATATTTAAAGTTGGCCCAAAGATTTTTAGCTGGGGAATCATGTTTTTATAAGATTATCATTAAAGGTCCAAATTTTTTTATCCCTTTTGAAGGGGCCCCTTTGCTCTGCATTCATCCATCCACAGATCTCAGTACTTGGCCCTTTTCAGCAGGTTTCCCTTTTCCACAGACCTATCTTTCCACCACTTCTCTACCTGTCCCTTTTACCAGGTGATCAATTTAAGGGAGGGACCATGTTCCCTGTGGGGCAACTGAGAGGTCAAGGAAATTTTAAAATAAATCTAAATGAATGTTTGTTATCCAAGCTTTGCAAGATCCTCTGGGCCCATTCCCTTCGAGTCTCCCCAGAAGCTAGATTCCTTGCTTCATCAGAGTCTCATTTCTTCCTCCATTTTTAAGAATATTGGTCAGACTTGTGTGGTGTGTATGGGGGGGGGGGTGGTTAGGGGAAATAATTTCAGTTTGGGTTCACCCGTCATGGGATAAATGGACATGCCTTCAGTTGAACTTTATCTCTAAGGTTTATGTATGTACATAAAACACAAGTTTTTACAAAACACACACACACACACACACACACACACACACACACACACGAGTTTTCAGTTAGGTTAAAAAGAAAAAAAAAGGAAGTACTTGGGCCTTTTAGTTCAAGATTCACAAAGCGTGCAGCATTTGGTTCTTGGAGAGCTATTAGTCCCTGGCTATTTATTGTAGGTGTCTGTGCAGAGGGGGTTTTGGAAGTCATCCTTACTAAAAGAAGCCGGTGAAAAATGGGTGACTGAATTTTGCTTTCTCTCTTTTCCCCCTGGGTAAAGGTGTATGCTCCTAAATTGAGGAAAGCCTAAACACATCTTCCTCTCCTTGTCACGTCCTTCCCGTTTGGTTCGTGATCTGGCACAACTCTTATGGTCAAAAGGGTTGTGGGTATGGGTGTGGGTCATTTTTAAAGCAAAGTGCTGCTGTTTCCTTTTCTCTGTGAGCATAAGGAACCATCCCTCAAAGTTATTCCTGAGTTTCCCACCCAGCGGAAGACCAGTGAGGAGGTTAATGAAGTGTTAGAAGATGGCCAGAGCTGCCTTCCACCTTCCTAATTGGGAGCTCTGATGAATGGCCCTGCTTCCAAGATACTCATTCACCGGCGACATCCCACCACAGCAAGGGGAGGCGAGGAAGTACAAGGGGAGATAAAACAGGGTGTTTGCTGTTCTTTCTTTCCAGTTTATTCAGTTCATAAATAATGTCCCACAGGACTACTAGAGGCTTCCAGAGGCCAGAGAACCCAGTGCAGCATGAATTACCTCAGAGAGCTGGGAGCCCTCCGCATGCTGCTCTTCTCTCGAGACCACAGGTTTGGATCTAGAATTCCCTGCAGTCTTTTGTGTTTGATAGGGTCTATTTGAGGACTTGAGGAACAGTCTATTTCCGGTCCTCACTGTCACAAACCAGGATTTCAGGGTTGCTGTCATCAAACACCTGGGATGGTTGAGCTGTGAGAACATACATCTTCCAAGTCTTACCTCGAAAGGAAGGAACGCCTGCTTCTCCTGCGAGGGATATGTGTCCTGATATTTCCCAGGACTCTCTGTGGGCATTACACTGGGATATAGCTACATTTCTTGTTCCCAAGTGAAAAAGTTTTGTCCAGGAAAAGCATCACAGATAAAAAGACAAACTGTGAGTCCACAAAATGGATGAGATAGATGCAGGGAACTGGGTCCCTTCTAAGAATAGAAATATGGATTTTTTTTGTTACAGTTTTACAAGGCATTCTTCCCAGATAATGATCTTTGGCCAATCTTAAGAGATAAAGAAATCCATGGGAAATTCAGAGTGGCTTGGGAGAGGAAGCACTTACGGGCAGTTATGGGG
>JAJTUV010006771.1:0-16660 GCA_021653895.1 Mastomys natalensis
GGGAATCTGGGGGGAAAATTTTGTGACTTCATGTAAAACTGAAGAACATTTTTTTTTTACATGAGATATGTCAAAATACTCAAAAACAAATATTGTATATATCATCTATCTAAATGAATCAAAACTTCAAAAGTATCATAAAATCAAATGCAAATTTCTAAAGGACCAGATGAGCCTTTTAGGGGCAAAATTTTTCAGTATCCCAGGAGAAAAAAATTTTAAAAAATTTTTGTATACATGGTGACTATCATTAATTATAACTTATTACATGCATGAATGTTTATATAAGAGTTATAATTTAAGTGTTCTCATCATAAATAAATGAGATAAAAATAATCAAAAAAATCCTCTATTTGTAAAAGCCAGAAATCTTAAGCAACTAAATATTCATCATTAATAGAAGAAATAAGTAAATAATGGCATATTTATACAAATAAAGTCAATTTCAATAAATAAACATACTATTTTAAAACAACAAAACCCAAACGTTTGGGGTTGTTGCTACAATACAAAAAAATCAAAGGGCACATTCTGTTCATATGAAGTTTAGAAAGATCAAACTAATTTGTAATGGAAGAAACAAAAGAGCCCCTTGTTAGAAATTTTGAAGGTGGAAAGGGAGATTTAACTGGGAAAGGGAGGGAGGAAGTTGTTTTGTAAGAATAATTCATGTCTTAAGTATTAGATCCATACATAAGCACATCTCATTCAGAATTTAAACAAGCCTCTCCTTTTGTTACAAAAAACCCTTTAAAGGAAAAAAATAATTTCCCGTTTACAGTTACCTAGCCCAAAGCTCTGTACAGTGCTCTGTGGGGCCCCGGTTTTCCCAGAAAAAAAAAAAGAATTTTTAATTTTAACCCCCTTGAAGGGGGAATAAAATTTTTAAGGGGGAAAATAACCGGTTTTCCAATTTTAAATGGTGTTTGGTGCATAAATTGTGCATCGGGTTTCCCAAATGTTTTTGGCTACATGTTTTCCCTTTTAATATAGCAAAACCTTTCAATTCTATTTGAGCATCACTAATTAAACTTCTCTTAGTCAATGATGAAGATAAAGGGGGAGTTTTAAAAAGTGGAAAATCATCTTTAGCCCAATTCTTTTATATTAAAATTTAAACAGAAATAAAGAGGTAAAGGTGACGTGGGAGAAAAAACACCCCCAAAAGGATGAGGAAAAGAAGAAAAAGAATTTACGGGGAAAATTTTTACTTGTGAGATTTTGCAAAATTCTTTCAAAGATGCCATCCTAAAAAACCCCCCCTTAAAAATAAGCAAAACACATTACATACACATATATATGCATAACAAAAGAGTACTACATATGGTTTTTGCTGCAGGATACATATGTTTTTATATAGCACAGCATACTAGTTATGCATGCAGATAAACAGTAACTGTACAATAATTTTTGGGGACTTATATGCTAAAACAAAAACTCACAAAATTTTTTAGAAGAAAAGTAGGGCTTATCTGGGATAAAGAAATCAATTTTTTTAGGGTTGCTTTTCCAGATGCTTCATATTATGGTTTTACTTTGTTTCTGCAACTTTACAATATCATCAGTAACTGCAAAATAAAACTATTCACCGCCCTGGTCTCATAGACCACAAACATAGTCATCTAGCTACAACGTGAGCCCCTATCTTGTGGTAAAGCTCCAAATTGTGATTACAGGCTTTCACTGTCCCTATTGTGTTTTTCAAAACTGTCAGCATAAATGATTGTATATCTAGTTAACTTGCCAAGAAGATGTTAGGCTTAGAAACGTGGGAGGTCACTGAGGAAATGGCTTCCTTCTCCCTAAAAAATTCCCCCCCTAAATCAAATAGACATTGAGAGGAGATTGTGAAGTACTTAGCTTTAGTCACACAGATTTTCTCAAAATAAGCTTTTTTTTGTTTTTTTTTCAGAAGACAAGTGCTAAACAAAAGGTATCTGTTTACTTCGATTTCTCCTCTACTTTCAGTAAACCGAACAAAATATACTGCATTTAAAACTATCTTGGCCTAGATCTGAAAACGCAAGCCTATAGAAAGAATAGGCTGTACTTTCCAACTTCACACCAAGGAAATTCCAAATGGACAAAAGTTTATAAATCTACAAAAGAGCTATGATGATTATTGACAGCTAACTTGTGAAAGACTGGAATTTGTTCTATTGATTTTCATTTTTTAGCACTGAAAATTAACAAGGGAAGAATTTTTTTTAAAACCTAACTTTTTGCCATAAAGCACTATAAATTTTTATTCTCTCTCTCTCTCTCTCTCTCACTCTCTCTCTCTCTCTCATCCTTTCTCTCTCTCATGTGTGTGTGTGTGTTATGTATGTACCATATGCATGCCTGGTACCTCATGAATGCCAAAAGAGGATGCGGACCGCTCTGAAACTAGAGTTACAAATGGTTTTTATTAAATTACCAAGTGGGTGTTGGTAATTCCCACATGTTCTCTGGAATGAGAGAAGCTAGTGTCTCTGAACCTCTAAGCCATCTTTTCAGCCCTGAACCATATACATTTTGAAAATGTCATTTAGAAATGTTCTTTAGCTTTATCTTTTAATTCCAAATTAAAATTGTTCTATGTAACCCATAATAGGCCTAACGTATTTCTATTCTAATTAGCTAAATATTATATAATTCTAAATATCATAATTAATCATAAAGACTACTCAAAAATGAGAATTTCTTAGATAATCACATAGCAGAATATCATGTGTCAGTAATTTATAAAGATACTTATGTTTATACCTGCTCTAGATGAATTCACAACTTGCAGAAGGAAACATAAATATGAATTATAATGGCCTTTAAACACACATGCCTTGTGAAACCTCTGACAAATAATTAATATTCTCCAAGAACCTCTTTCAAATAGTATGAATCAGTTTTAAAGGGAAAATAGTCCCTCTAAAATAAACTAAAAGAATTTAGGGAAAAAAAAGATAATTCTTATTTGATTCAATAAAACGGGTACATCAGAATACCATTCAAAATTCCTTTGTATGTTGGACAATATTTTCATGTTTGAAATTAAATGATGGTGCTTTAGTTATAAATTTTTATGAATATTTTTAAATTTTTTATTTCCAATTACTATTCTCTTTTTTTAGACAAGGTCTAATGTAGGCCCAGACTGACCTCAAATCCATACTATGTACGCTGAAATGCATTGAACTTCTGATCCTCTTGACTCCTCTTCCACTGGGATAACAGTGTGGTATTAACAACCAAATTATACACTTCTCTACAACTCAAACTAAGGGCTTTAAATGCCTATGCTAAGTAAACTACAACCCCGAGCTGGATTCCAATTAATACAAAGTTGCATATAAATACCCAGTGCCCAGTTAGCTGGCCTCCCTCTATAGTTATTTCTGTGGTGTCTTGATACCTCTGCTTGCTGCACTTTCTAACCTCCACTTTTCCATAAGACTTCACAAGCTCTGCCTGATGCTGGCTGTGGGCCTCTGCATCTACTCCATCCACTACTGGATGAAAGCCTCTCAGAAAGTTTGCCCTAGTTTCCTGTCTGAAAAGTATAGCACATTTAATGATTGACACTGTCAGGTTTGATATCCCTTATATAGATGGGTCTTGAGTTGGGGCAATCATTAGTTTGACTATTCCTCAGTCACTACATCCATCTTTATCCTGAACATCTTATACCAAGAGCAATTTTGGAGTTGAGAGGTTTATGTGGTAGATGATGTTCCCTTCATTTCCACTAGAAAAGGTCCTGCCTTGCTATAGGAGTGGTCACTTTAGTTTTTATATCCCCCAGTAGTAAAAATCCAGCTAAAAATCACCCCACATAGACCCCTAGTATGCTCTCCAGTCCCTAGGGCACCTCCAGATAGTCATGGAGACATCCCTCAAAGATTTTGTTCTCACTTACAAGCCCTCTCCTGTCTCCACACCCCATAGAACCTGATCCCATCCCATTCCACTACCCCATATCCTCTCACCCATCCACCTCCCAAAGACTATTCAGTTTCCCCTTCTGAGTGAGATTCATGCATCCTCCCTTATGACCTAATTATACCCAGTTATTTGGAGCTGACGGATTATAGCATGGTAATTTTGTACTGCTTGTACTCTAATTCTAATTGGTTTCCCCAAAACAGTGTTGTATTAGAGGGTCCAATGTACTCTGGGGAACGTGCCCCAATTTGATTCTGACTGGTAAATAAAGATGCCAGCATCCAATATCTGGAGGAGGAGAGACAGAGGTGGGATTTAGGATTTCTTGGCTTAGGACAGCTAAGAAGGAAGATGAAGATTCTCTCATGCCTGAGTAGTGTGCAGGAGATAAAAGCAGAGTCACCATGTAATTGAGCTGAGATGACCGTGGGCCCAGAAGGCTGTTCCATGGGGCAGGGAGCAGCCAACATGGGATATAAAAATTAATAAGTAATACTATGGAACCTAAAATTAGTAAGTAGAAATTATTGGTGGAGGTAGATTCTAACAGCGGGAGGTTAGACACTTGCCAAGCAATTGTGCTGATTAAGGTATATTATAATAAATAAAGGCACAATATGATGTGGAAATATTAATCTAATATACTACTGTTATCCTCACTTGTGGCTGTAAGTGAGTATTATACCATCCATGACTTTTTTCATTCTGGGTACCTCACTCCAGAATGATATTTCTAAAGTCCATTTCATTTGTCCTGAAAAAATTCATATCTTTGTATTTAGTAGCTGAGTAACATTTCATTGTATAAGATGAATCATATTTTCTTTATCCTTCATATAGTTGATGGGAATTTCTGTTATTTTCAGTTTTCTGGACTAAATAAATATACTGCTATGAACATCATTAACCAAGTGTCCCAGTGGTATAGTGGGGCATCTTGTGGGTGAATGTTTAGGAGAGTTATGGCTGGGTCTTGCAAATAAATATTCCAGATTTTCTGAGAAACTGTCAAATTGATTTCCAAAGTGGGTTGCAACAAGTTAACACTCCCTACCAGCAATGAGGAATGTTCCCATTGCACCTCCGCATCCTCCCAACTTATTCTGTCTTCTTGAGTTTTTAAATCTTGGGCCATCTAAACTGTGTAAGATGTAAATATTCATGTCTATTTTGATTTGCATTTCCCTCATGACTAAGGATGTTGAACATTCTTGAAGTACTTCCTAATCCATTAGAGATTCCTGTGTGAGAATTCTTTGTTTAGCTTGTGTACTGTATGTTTAAATTGAGTTATGTGGTTGTCAGTGTCTAATCTCTTAGTTCTCTATAGAGTTTTGTGGGTCCCCGTTCGGAGGGTGTCCCCTGAATGGGGAAAAATCTCCTGGCTGAGGAACAGAGTGAGAGCAGGGAGGGTCCATCATACCCACGTCTCCACTATCTGTGGTCATCACCACCCCAGCTGTGTGGAGAGGTCTGGGCCCAAAGGATCATCAGGTGCAAGCAGGGAGGAGAGATTGCCTGCCTCGCTGCTGCCTGCTGCTCCAGGGGTTCCTCACATCTGGGTCACTCCCAGGTGCTGCACCTTGTCTCTCTGCGCTGAGCAGCCAGGACTGGGCCGATAGGAGCAGGCAAGCCGGGCAAGGAAGCAGCTTGGTGCCCCAGGAAGTTCAAGTTGAGTGATTCTCTCCCCAGTGTTACAGCTCTAGTAGACAGAAACCCTTCAGACACCAGGATGATTCTCGAACACAACCATTACTTCTCCTGAATAGAGCCCTTTATACATTTCATGGTGGGTTCGGGTCTGTCCAGCAGATAGCGCCTATTGGCTTCATCTGAGAGCTTAGAGATATCTCATCTATAATGTGGGAGAGCTGAGGTCATAGAACTTCCCTTGGAGGGGCTGTGGATGTCCGAAGCTGAATGAGAAGTAACCAGGGCCTGGGGGCAAGCCGAACAGTCCTGCCGGCTGAGTAAGGTCTGGGTTCAAGACTTGCTCAACCAGGCACCCAGTGCTTCCCACAGCCCACCACCCCACCCCAGAGTTTGGATAGTTAACTCTCTTAGGATGTAGGTTAGATATGCATTTGGACATTCTTGCTATGATGGATTTGTATGTGCTTGCCGTTTTGTGTGTGTCAGTGGTGTATCCACATGGACCTTCAATTAGAAAATAAGTAGAATTCTAATGTTTTCATCCACCCCAAACATGTGAACATTTTCCATTTCCTTCCTATACATTCGATGTGCCACCCTCCTTACTCTTGTTCCTTTTATAATTATGCTTTCTGTCATTGCAGCTCTCTATTCTATTTATAATTCTCTTCACTTAATGGCCCATATTAAACACAGTAAATTAGTGTTTTGTTATTGTTTTTGTTCTTATTCCATTCTCTTTCTCTGGCTTTTCTCAAGATCACTCTGATCACTGATTGTTTTTGTCTATAGGTAAAAAGTTGATTTCCATGCTAAGTAACTCTTTGTGTCTGTATAATCTTAGCCCAAGAACACCAAGTTAAATGTTGCCTTAGTATGGAATGGAATGACTCTGCATAAAGTTTATACTAGCAAGGTACCTTCACTCAGGAAACTTAAATAACATTAAATTATATTTACATAATCATTATTTTATTGCAAATTATATTCTGGTAAAGACCACGTATTAACAGCTAGAATTATATAAGAATAGTTCATGGAGAAGGGGGTTTACAGCAAGACGGCGATGGTGAGAGTGGCGGGTCTCAGAGGCAACAGGAAGTGGATGGTGGCAGAGGGCAGGGGGGGTGTTGAGGTAGAGCCAGTTATTATATCTTTCAACACGAAGAATTCATTCGGGGAGATTCTTGTGACATGCGAACAGCGAGATAGATTATCATGATCGATCAACATCATTTGAAGCATTCATGATATAAGTATTGAGTGAGGCATAGATAGATGTCTGCTCTAGACGCTGTCACAAGTAACAACATGATGAGAATCAGCAGGTAGAACTATCGCTCGAGGCGAGTGTTGACACACGTCGCACCATCGATCTACTGCAGCATTGCGGCCCTGCCTGTGTAACATACCACATACACAAAGATCTTCAGTATAACTCTGTTCACTAGAGACTCGCGATATGTTAAGATAGTAGTACAATACAGCTCACAGATAAATATAAAGAGAACGACACAAACACATATAAGTGTGATAAATCATTTCTAACATATAACCGAGCTAATATGCACTTCATCTTATATGAATTGCCAGGCTGGCGTCGTAGCGTAACCTGCGAATTGGAGACAAACCAAATCTGCCGTGATGCAAGAGACATTGCATAGCATCCAGATCAGGATTAGGGCATACTACCATCGCTGGGGTCATCGACGGGACTGATCTTGTGTTCAAAATATACAGTATTTTGGGCGGGGGGGTACACAGAATCAATCATGTTTAGTCATAGTATGGACAGTTTCAATCCAAGTGATCCAGATGCATTGGGAAGTCATCTTAAGAGATATTAGCTAGAGTGATGGCGTCAATACAAGACTGAGCAAATGGTCATTACCGATGAAATCTTTCTCGTATAGTTCAAACAGAAACAGTGAATAATGAAGAACAAATGTTAGCTGAGTACAGAGAAATTCAGTTTAATTGATTATGATAGTAAATGTGCTTTCTTTGATTGATAACAATGTATTTATACATAAAACCAAGTGAGAGAAATCAAAGATGTCATTTCTGCTCTTATAGAAAAACTTGTTCATTTTTTTGTAATTAAATGATAATACCTATAGATGCAGGATACATTTAAGACTGGTGTATGTTATGCTTGAAATGTATGGCTTAAACTGTATTTGTGCTAAAAATTTAATATCAACTTTATATATTACTACAACTACTACACCGAGTGTGCATGCATACTACACTGCAACATTTAAATGGAAGAAAAACTTTTATGAGTCATTATTTTTTCTCTTGTTGTATTGGTTTTGAGGGATCAAATCAGCATGTCAGATTAAAGACAACCCTTTTCTCTCCATTTTGCAAGTCCTGAATACCAAAGTTTTTAAATTAAAAAAGGATGGGGAAAATTTAAATTTAAAACGTTGACTCATTAAACATTCAGACCCAATTTTCCCCACTACACATTCTTGCCCCCTCAAGCCTTAGGGCATGCCTTTGCTGCCCTGGGTTGTTGCTGTCCTCCCGATTCCAGAGTTTTCCTTATTCATCCGTTACCCCAGGATCCTCCTCCCGGCCTGCTACACTTAAAAACCCCAGGTTTAGACAATTCCTTTGCCAAATCCCTTGTCTTCATGTTTTCCCAAGTCATTGCATTTTATGAGATGCATTAAAAGCCTTTGACCAATCTAACCACCTGTTACAATCATAGAAAAGTCAGGAATAGAAAGGCAACACCTAAACAAAATTTCTTTTTCAACATGGATGCCAAATACTCATAAAATTTTCAAACCCAAATCAAAGAACATGCCAAAAATTACATACACCATGATCAAGTAAAGTTTTCTTGCAAGGTGCAGAAATCACTCAATACACAAAAATCAATTAATGTAAGGACCATATAAAAAAACTAGAAGACAACGCCATGATCATCTAATTAGATATAGAATGGCTTTTAACAAAATCTAATACCGAGCTAAAATAAAAATCTGGAAAGACTTTCGGACACAAGGGGACTAACTAAACACGTAAAGGTTTTAACAACAAGCCCATTGGGGGCAAATTCACTTAAATCCGAGAACCTCAAGGAAACCACTAATATCTAGGGAAAAGACAAAAGCTTTTCACTCTCTCCATTCCTTATTCAATATAGTACTTGGAAATTTTAATTCAAGCAAGAAAGCAACTGAAGATCAACATATAAAAAACGAAAAGCTCTTTCCAACCTGTGCTTTTCCCAAGCAGATCATCACCTTGTCAGCTCCTCATAAGATCCCACAGTCTTTAAAAGGGCCCCTGGGGCAGTCTGTTTTTTATCATATAGCCTCCCAAAGCCCCAGGCCTCCAGAGACATCAGCAACACAAGGACACAGGAGGCAGGGGTCAAGACAGACCCCCAGGAGAACTAAACCAAAAAATAATGGAGGCCAAGTGCAAGATCATAAGCAACACTTAAAATTTTCCCAACCTAAAGAAAGAATGTCCATAAAGCACAAGATGCAATAGAATACCAAGTAGAAATTTGGGCAGAAAAGGAGTCAAACAGTTGGCATCATCAGAACCATTTTTCTCTCACCACATAGCACTGACTCCCCTACCACCTGAAAACCAGGATACTGACCAAAAATCCTATTCATGATGATAATAGAGTCCAATAAGGAGGATATAAATAAAGTGAAAGAAATACAGGAAAACACAGATAACAAATAGAAGCCCTAAAGGAAAACAAAAAAATCCATTAAAGAAAAACCCGGAAAATACACTCAAACAAGTGAAGGAATTGAAAAAACAAGTGGTTCAGGACCTAAATATGGAAGTAAAAACAATAAAGAAATCACAAATGGATCAAACCCTGGAAATGGAAAAAACCCAGAAGAAGACAGACTAAAAAGTAAGCATCATAAAAGGATACAAGAATAGAGGAAAGGAATCTTTGATGAGAAATGCCTTCGAAGATAAAGACACAAAGGTTAAAGAAAATTCAAAAAGTAAAAAGTCCCAACCTCAAACATCCAGGAAAAACCATGACACAATAAAATCCCAAACCTATGAATAATAGGAAAGAAGACAGTGAAAATTCTCAGGTCATAGGACCTGAAAAGTCTTTTAAGAAAATCATAGAAAAAAAAAATTCCCAATCTAAAGAAAGAATGTCCATAAATGTACAAAAAACTATAGAAAAACCCAAATAGATTTGGGTGAGAAGAGAAAATCCCTTGTCACTTAATAATCAAAACCTAAGTGCAGAACAAAGAAAGAATATTAAAAGCTGTAAGGGAAAAAGGCCAAGTAACATACAAACCAGACCTATCCCCGCTACCCCGACTTCTCAACAGACACAGTAAAAGCCCGCTACAAAAGATTGAAATAATACAATGCCCTCCCCACAGATCACCCAAAATTAAAGCAGATTTCAATAACAATAGAAACAACAAAAATCCACAAACGAATGGAAACTAAACCTCTATATCCATGATAATTGGTCAGGGAAGAAAATAAAGAAGAAATTAAAGGTTTCCCGGAATTTTAATGAAAATGATACACAGCTTACACAAATTTATAAACACAATGAAACCAGTGTTAAGATTAAAATTCTAGGGACTAAGTACTCTCAAAAAGAAATTGGGATCCTACATAAGCAATTTAAAAGAACCCTGAAAGCCCTAGAACAAAAAGAAGCAAACACACCCCAGAGGAATAGACCTCAGAAAATAGTCAATCCCAGGGAGGGAATCAACAGAATTGAAAAAAAAGAACTATACAAAAAATAAAAAAAATTTTAAAAAGAAACAAAAATACACAATAAAATTCTCATAACCCCCAATCTAAGAACACATCAAAAAGATCATTCACCAAAATCAAGTAGGGGTTCCCCAAGAATGCAAGGTTGGTTCAATATAGGAAAATCCATTAACATATCCAGTATATAAACCAACTCAGAAACAAACCCCATGATCATCTCAGTAGATGCTGAAAAAGCCTTTGACAAAATACAAAACCCCTTATATTAAAATATTGAAAAGTCAGGAATCCCAAGCCCATACCTAAACATAATAAAAGAAATAATAGCTAACCAATAAACTAATATAATTTAAAAGGAGAAATACTTGAAACAATCCAACTAAAAAACAGGGACAGAGCAAGGCTACAACGGGGTCCTAACTATCAATATAGTTTAATTGAAATTCTATCTAAGCAAAAAAACAGCAAAAGGAATCAAGGGGATACAATGGCAAAGAGTCAGGTATCGGCTATTTGCAGATGATATTATAGCTTTCAAAAGCAATCCCAAAAATTCACCAGAGAATTCCCACACTGATAACCCCCCGCATGTGGCCGTAAAATTAACTCCCAAAAAATTTAGTAGCCTTTCCCTTTTTACAAAATGATGAATAGGAGGAAAAAAGAGAAAAGAAAAAAAAAACAAACCCGCCAAAAATTCCAAATATTAAAATACCTTGAGGTAACTCAAAACCCAAAAAAGTGAAATGTCTGTATGACAAAAATTTTTAAGTCTCCCAAAACAGAAATCCCAGGAAGACCCAGAAAATGGAGGATCTCCTGCCCCAAAGGATGATAGGATTACAGTAAAATGGCCATCCTACCAAAAAAAATCTATAGATGCAATGCAATCCCTTCAAAATTCCAATACAATGAACTTAACACTAAAAATTCATGAATTCCCTTTTAAAAAGGAAACAATTTAAAAACCTTAAAGATATACAGAAAAATAAAATTAAACAAATGAAAGTGTCTAGTGCAACATGATTATGGACGTGGCTACAAGACAGATTCAGCTGCCAGGACAGTTTCAGTTGTAGGGAAACACCGTCAACCCCAAATACTGAAAACTCTAGCTTTTCTAATATACAGATGATGTAGTTTTTGCCTTTTTCTATAGCATATTTTTTCCTCAAATACAATTTTGTTAAAAACAATATCTGGGAAAGGAATTGAGGGCCCTTACTAAGGGAAATGGCTTTGATGCCTATAGATCAAACTGCTCTGGCGCTGGCCCCTTTAAAAGCCCCGACAGGCAAAAAGAGGACAAGGGGTTTTGGGTATGGAGGCTGACGCCTTAATTGTTTTTTTGGAAATTTTAAGTTGTAAACCCGGAAATATTTTTAAGTTAGAAATGGTTTTGGAAACCAGAAGTTTTAGCAATTTAAAAGAAATTTAAGACCCTAAGAAAAAGGAACACTGAGTATAGGTTCACATTAAAACAGGGTGGGCCCCCTAAAATAATCCAGAGAAAAGATAGGGAAGAAATAGCTAGGTCACTGGATTTGTGAACATGGTGAGAGCCCCTATGAGGAGGGTCTCTAATAAAAAGTGATTGATCCAGAAATAAAGTTCAGGAAATTGGAAGATACTGTAGAAAAGAAAAAAAAGATGGATAGAAAGTATTGGCTGAGTCAAGGCTGTTGGGTTACTGAACAATCTTCCCGGGGAAAATGAAACATACTTATTTAACCCCCTGGTCTAAAGGGAAATTTTGGGTACAATTTTAAGAGACAGAATTCAGGCTTCTGAATGAGTCTGGGGGAAATTGCAAGAGGAATTAATAATTGCATTTGGAAAAAAGTTTGAAAAGAACGTACAAATAAATACCTGGAAGAACTTAATAAAGAGATTTTGCAAATTTAAGAAAAGTTAAAAAATTTTAAAATACCCTGACCTGATTAGCACCTTTCTGTTTTCATGCTAATGCTGTAACCACAGGATGCCCAGATGAATTGTGATTTTGAGGGTTTTTTGAGAGATAAAAGGTTATGTATAAGGATCAAATATTAGATGGGGGAAAATGACTGAAACAGAGGGCCCCCAGAAAGAATGGAAACAGTAAGCTCAAGAGGTAGGAGGTGAGATGACCTCCAGAATGTACCAGAGACGTGGGAGGTGAGAGAATCTCAGGACTCAAAGGGAAGGACCTTAGATGAAATGCCCTACAGTAAAGAGAAGGAACTTGTAGAGCCACATCAAACAGGAAAACAGGCATCAAAATGAGAGAGGGGTTGTCAGCCCACAGTCAAAAACTTTGACCGTAATTATTCCTGTCAGAAAGAATTAGAGACAAAAATGGTGAAGAGCCTGAGGTAAGAAGTCCAGCAACAGGCCCCTAAAGTGGGATCCAGCTGAAGGGAACCCCAAGGCCTTACATATTATTGCGGCTTACAAAAGGGAACCTATCATGACTGCCCTCCAAAAGACCCAACAAGCAGCTGAAATCAGGAATGCAAATCAAAACAACCCTGAGATTCTAACCTCACACTAGTCAGAATGGCTAAGATCAATAACTCAGGTGAGAACAGATGCTGGTGAGTATATAAGAAAAAAAGCAACACTCCTCTACTGCTGGTGGGAGTGCAATCTGGTATAACCACTCTGGAAATCAGTCTGAGAGTTCTCAGAACAAGTATTACCTGAGGACCCAGCTATACCACTCTTGGGCATAAACCCAAAAGATGCTCCACGTATAACAAAGATCACATGCTCCACTATGTTCACAGCAGCCTTATTTATAATAGCCAGAAGATGGAAAGAACACACATGTCCTTCAACACAGAATGGATACAGAAAATGTGGTACATTTACACAATGGAGTAATACTCAGCTATTAAGAACAATGAGTTCTTGAAATTTGAAGGCAAATGGATGGAACTAGAAAATATCATTCTGAGTGAGGTTACCCAATCACAAAAGAACACACATGGATATGCACTCACTGATAATGGATGATAGCCCAAAAGCCAAATACTCAGATACAATTCACAGACTACATGAAGCTCAAGAAAATAGGAAGACCAAAGTGTGGATGCTTTTTGTCCTTCTTAGAATGGGGGAAAATTACTCATGGGATGAAATACAGAGAAAGTGTTGAGCAAGACTGAAAGCAAGGCTATCCAGTGACTGCCCCACTGGGGATCCATCTTCATATACAGTCACTAAACCCAGACACTATTGTGGATGACAAGAAGTGCTTGCTGACAGGAGCCTGATATAACTACCTCCTGAGAGACTCTGCCAGAGCCTCACAAATACAGAGGCAGATGCTCACAACCAACCATTGGAACTGAATATGAGGAAAACCCCAAAGGAGGTGTTTTGGAAAAGGACTGAAGAAGCTGAAGGGGTTTGCAACACAATAGGAAGAACAACAATATCAACCAACCAGACCCCCAAGAGCTCCCAGGGACTAAACCACCAATCAAAGAGTACACATGGAGGGACCCAATTTTTCCAGCTGCATATGCAGCAGAGGATGACCTTGTTGGACATCAGTGGGAGCAGAGGCCCTTGGTCCCATGAAGGCTTGATTTCCCAGTGTAGGGAAATTCTAGGGTAGTGAGGTGGAAGTTGGTGGGTGGGGGAGCACCTTCATAGAAGCAAGATCACATAGTGTCACTTGGGTCTACATGCGGACTCTCTTGTCTCTGGGGCAACCATGTCTTGGGGAACTGCACTTAGCATTACAATACATAGTAATAGACCAAACTTCAAAAGAAAAGTCTTTTTGTGACAAACACCTAGCATAAACCACGGTTACTGCTGATTTGAGAATTAAGACAATGCAAACCTGAAGAAAAACAGCTTTCCTTCCATATGTTTTCTTTGAGACAGGGTCGCACCATGTAACCCTAGGTAGCCTGGAACTCACTATGAATAGCAGAGTGTCCTCAAATTCACAGAGATCATGCTTGCCACTGCCTCCTAAATGTTGGAAGTAAAGGTGCCATGACACCTGGCCAGCTTTTCTTTTGTGAAACATATTAACATAGACTCTTAAAAATTGCATCCACAGGTGTGCTTGACTGAGCCATAAATGTTCACATATTATGTTCAACTTATAGGCATACAAACCCTCTGTTTACTTAACAAGTATTCATTAAATGTCTTTCCTTGATTTTATTTCAACATCTAAAACTTTAGAACTTCTAATAATCAGACCTTACCATGAAACGCCCATTTAAGCTCAGGTGATTTTTCTTTTTTTTTTTCTTTTTTTTTTCTTTTTTTTTTTTTTTATATTTAGCTCACACCGTAATTTAACTTATTCACACAGGGGTTATAGACACAAAGGGCAGGATGTGGGGAAGTGAATGACACCAGAGCATAGGTGTTCAGGAGGAGTACACTACCATTCAGAACAGGGTATCAGCTGGGTGTAGGTTCAGGGGACAGGTCACTATGACTCTGCCTATGATTCACTTGTCCTTATCTAAGTTGGTAACTGTCCACCGAGGCTGCCTATTTATAAGATCTATGACTACTCAGGCTGGTAAGTTTCCACAGAAGCTGCCTGTTTACAATAGTTTATAGCCTGCTGTTTCAGTGTTTTCCCACAGAGACCCAAGACTTTGTGTTAGCATGTATGTATGTCAGGCCTGTTGCTGATTTTAGGCCTTCAGTGTATAAGCAGGGCTACCCCTGACATCTCCTCCCTTCTCTAAGTATAGAAGGGCCTTGCGATTCTAATCTTGCAAAGGCAGGGATAGAGGCCTGACCTCCAATAATTGAAGGGGACCTTGTAATGGCTCCAGTCCTCCTGTCGTTGTCCAGTGAGGCATGAGAGCCATACCCATCCCGATGTCTTTTTCCTGGAGAGGGGATACTTTTGACATCAACCCCTATGCAGTCAGGCTTGTCCCTCAGGGAACCCAGAGAGATATTTTTAGTTTTTATTTATATTCCCTTGCAGTGTTTAGCCTCACAGCCTAAGCAAGTATTCAGATCACCAGTCAGAGGGGGTTCTGGGTGGCCCCTCTCTGCTTGGTCTAGGGGTGGAAGTCCCCTCTTTTAGGTTGGATGGAGATGGGTTTTGGGAACACCCTGGATAGAGTAACCAACCTCATCGTGGTCCTCCATAGCTAACTTATGCCCGATGTATCCGAATAGATTTTGCTACCAAATTATCTGTTGTTGTATCACAAAGTTAGTCAGTCTATTTAAGCCCAGGGACCAAAAGAAATCAGCAAAAATAACCCAATTAATGGTCCCCAGGATGGGAGGAAGTGGGGTTGACAACCTTGTAGAGGTTGAAACCAATCCTTATACCAACTCTCATCTTTCTCTTTCTCTTTCTGTCTTTTCTCAGGGCCTTCTCTGATCTTTTTCATGTTCTCTTTAACAATCCCCGTCTTGTCAATGTAAGGGCAACATTCTTCTTTAAGGGCTGTACACAGTCTAGAGCTGGACACAGTCTTTTCTATTGTAAAAGAGTAATTCAAGTCCAGTAAAGTCCTTTGCAATTTTCAGAGATCATTTCAGACAGCGGGAAATGAGAGATTTCTTCAGATTAGTGATGTCAATCTCCAGCTCTTTGGTGTCCTTGTCAATGGCCCATCAAAGGTCCCGAGTAGTATATACTACTCATGGTGATTTTTCAAAGGCATCTTGTCTGTTTGTTTGTTTGCTTGCTCGCTTGTCATTTGGTTGTTTATTTTGGGTCTCATGACATTCCCTGAGTTGCTCTCCAATTCTTGAGCCCAAGGAATCTTCAAGTGCATGGAGCTACAAGAATTTTCAATGACATTCTTAATACAGTTTTTTTTTTTTCAATTTTTCAAGTCTTGATTTGGTTTAAACAGAAACAAGCTTCAAAATAATCTTGTCAACATAAAGATAAATGAATACATTTTGCATGCATAAATCTGCACACATATACATGTACACACATTATAGAGACAGTTTTCTACCCCTTCAGCTAAGAGTCTATCTTATTAATGGCAAGACATTGGATGATAGCATATAAATTCTTGAATATTAATTAGAGGAGTATGGTTATGTTGGGAAAGCGATGATAACAAATGTATTCTATTCTCAAACAAATACTGCCTAATGACATGCTCCCTCTTCTGTGTCATATACAAATAAACATGTTTACATCACAAGAAGAATGAAGAGAAGAAGCTTGAGAATTATTTTTAGAACACTCTCACTTTAAAATGTTGCCAATCTAGTTTCTAGAATAACAAATCAGTGTCTTATTTATAAGAAGACAAAGAAAGAATGTGTAACCTCTCTTACAATTTGAAACATTTGATTATTCCATTTTTCCAAGTCTAAAGAGGCAGGAGGA
>JAJTUV010006775.1:0-14419 GCA_021653895.1 Mastomys natalensis
ATTATGGGATCTGATGTCCTCTTCTAGTGTGTCTGACAGCTACAATGTACTCATATAAATAAAATAAATAAATCTTTTTAAAATGTTTCTTTTTAAAAAGTGGGTTTTTGGTTGGTTGGTTGGTTTTTCTTTTTGTATTTTCGAGGCGGTGTGACATTGGCTGTCCTGGAGTCACTCTGTAGACCAGGCTGGCTTCCAACTCCCAGTGATCCACCTGTCTCTACCTCCTGAGTGCTAGGATTAAAAGTGTGGGCCACTAAAAGTTTTTAAAATAAAGTTCTCAAAGTAAAAGGTTAAGATTGTATGTTCTACACAAAGACCTCAGGTACTCACCTGACTGCTGTGACAAAAACTGACAGAAGCCACTTAAGAATCACAGGGTTAGTATTGGTTCACAGTTTAAGGGTGCACTCATCATGGTGACAAAGGCATCTAGCAGACACATCTGTTGTCAAGCAAAGAGAACTGGATGATGCTGTCCACACGAAGGGTGGTCTTCCTTGTCCTGTTAACTTTCTGTAAACCCATTCACAGGGAAGCTGCATCGTACACGTAAGTGCACATGCACAAGTGCCACAGTTGAGTTGTAAATGCACCAGCACACAGCTGATTGGTGCCTCAGTTTTGCTCCTGCAGCTTTGTTAGGCAGCTTCTGTCACTGGCAGAATTCCTGCGATGATTGGGTTTATTTAGCTCACAGATTTGGATCACTTGGGCCTGTTGATTTGAGGTGATCATGGCAGGAATAGGAGACAGGAAAAGACCAAGGTCCCAATGCCTTCGATTTTGTTCTGTTGCACTGTAGTGGAGCTGTGGCGGGGTGGCGGTGGTCTTTCAGAGACAAAGTTATTAAATAATTTCAAAATGGGCTTCAGGTCTTCTTACCCTCCTACCCTTTAGAACAAAGTTGGCAGAATTCAATATAGTTGATGTCACTTGTCACAGGGATTAGTATTCTGCTGCCAAGGAGTAGCTAAGACGATATGTTCTCTTGCCTTTGCAGAATGCTGCTCTTTAGGTGCAAGCTAGGAGTGCTGCAGTACACCGTGGTCCGACTCATCACCACTGCTACTGCTTTGTAAGTGGGACTTGCCTTTTCTTTTTTGTCTTCATGCTACATGCCTGGGATGTAGCTCAATGGTGTTTGCCTTGTCTGCACAAAGCCCTGCATTTAATCCCCAGCACCACAGAAACCAAGTTCGTGGCAAATAATCGTAGCACTTGGAACGTAGAGGCAGGAGAATCGAGAGTTTAAGGCTGGCCTGGGCCATGTCTTTAAGAACCTATGTTCTTAGCCGGGCAGTGGTGGCCCACACCTTTAATCCCAGCACTTGGGAGGCAGAGGCAGGCGGATTTCTGAGTTCGAGGCCAGCCTGGTCTACAGAGTGAGTTCCAGGACAGCCAGGGCTACACAGAGAAACCCTGTCTCGAAAAAACAAAAAACAAACAAACAAAAAAAAAGAACCTATGTTCTTATATGGGAAAAACAAGTAGAAAAAGAGTTGATTAACAGTGAAAGTCTGGTCTGCTATAAAACCACATGTTTAAGAGCTGGATTCCATTTTGGTGAACAATGCAAAGAATTACAAGATTCACACCCATTGTGAGCATACTGTAAAACTCTTCACGAAAAAAAAATCCTCCTTTAGTTGGGTTAATCACACGGATCTGTCCTTCAGTTATTAAAACACTTTGTTGAACTGTTACATTTAATGCTAGCACTCAGGAGGCAGAGGCAAGGAGATCTTAAACACACACAAAAACTGTTTGATGTCAAAATGTGAGGCTGAATCAAACCACCTGGGAATTTGTTCCCTAAAAATCCCAAAATGTCAATTTCTATGATTTTCTGCTTAGATCTTATATTCTGCAACTCACAAAATAAAAGAAAGCCATGTGAAGAAAACAGTTCAACCTTGTATCTCTCAGTGAGCAAGGATCATTTATGGAAGTGTGCTTTATTTCTTTGCTGCTTAGAAATAGGGTGACATATAACTTAATACTTGTGGTAAAATGTCCTTGGGGGAGGGGATCTGGCCCTTTAAATATTACGTCCAAGATAATTTACAGGAAAAAGGGAGCTGTAGTCATGTTTATCAGTCAGGCTTCCCAGAATTAGGAAGTTATTCTCTGGCTTAATGGTTCTTCGTTTATAATTTTTTTAGGTTAAAAGGAATAGTCATATCATACATTTCTAGAAAAGTGTTACTCTGTTGGTTTTTGAACCATCTTTGACCAAAATCATGTGGTCTTTCTAAAGTAATCTGATTCTAAATTTTAAGCACTGCGGCTGCTGTCCCTTAAATTGACGCTCAAGGCTGGAGGGTGGGCGTGGTTCCTAGGGCCACCTGTGCTCACAGCCATCTTAACTCCAGTATGCAATGCCCTTCTCAGGCCACAGGGCACTGCGTGCACACCTGGCACAGGTGTGCATGAGAACACTCATACACATAAGTAAAACCTCAATCTCTAAAGGATACATAGTAAGATATGAGTCTGCTTAGTCATAAAGTTGTCCAATTTTTGCTGCTTTTCAGAGTATGTGAAATCGTTGGAGTATATGATGAGGGAACTTTAGTTTCTCCAATGCTTGGACATATCTTGTTATTTTAAATAACTTATCACAACTGGTGAGTAAATAATCATCTTTTTTTTTAAGATTTATTTTTTATTTATATGAGTACACTGTAGCTGTCTTCAGACACACCAGAAGAGGGCATCGGATCCCATTACAGATGGTTGTGAGCCACCATGTGGTTGCTGGGGATTGAACTCAGGTCCTCTGGAAGAGCAGTCAGTGCTCTTAAGCACTGAGCCATCTCTCCAGCCCAATAATCATCTTAATTGTATTAAATTAGTTTCTGTAGCTAAATATTATCAGGCACTATTTCTTTAGAGAAATTCTCTTTTAATTTGTACATAGAATCTGAGGCAGCTTTAATATGTACCTTTATACAATATGAAACATATAGTATATGTTTGTAAATGATTTGGTAACTTACACAGACCTGTTTGCTCTTGTTACTGCACTGTATTTGCCGAGCACACACAGCTCTGAGTTTCATCTCAGAATGAGGGTAACAGTTCATAGGTACTAGAAATGGCTTCATGCTTAGAATTCCAATTACTTTCCTTTCAGCAGTGTGATAACTAGAACCCAGGCCCCCATGCATGTTGGGTGGGCACTCGGCCACTGAGCCACGCTGTAGTGCAGGCGTCTGGGTAATGTGCACTAATGCACTCCTCTCAAGGAGCTTGTATGAGACAGATCTCGTGGTCAGAATTTTATTGAAACTGTACTTATTAGTGTTGACTTATAATCCGCATGAGCTGGGCGGTGGTGGTGACGACGCTTTTAGGAGGCAGAGGCAGGCAGAGCTCTGTGAGTTTGAGACCAGCCTGGTCTACAAAGCGAGTTCCAGGACAGCCAAGGTTACATAGTGAGACACTGTCTTGAAAACCCAAACAAATAAATTAAATAAACTGTGTGGGTGTATTGTGTAAATGTTATGCAAGAGACTTGCTAATAAAAGTAACCCACATCTTTATAAAAGTGTGACCGTTTGTGTTTAAAAGCATAACTGATACGTTTGCTTTTCTTTTGGCTGAAGGGAACCTTTTGTTCCATTGTTGGTTTTTTTGCTTTCCTTGAGTTCCAGGGAAAACGTTACATATCTCTCTGGAGAAGTTTCATTTCTATGCATCAGCAGCAAAACATTGAAGCCTGTTTTTAATCTAAAAACATTGTGTAATTTGCAGTGAGTTTTGCCCTGAACATGACTGAAGGGCAGGCTCTGGTTAGGGGCTGCAGTAGCTCTGTGACTCTCTTCCTAGAGCAGTGTTGAATGTTGCTTTTGTTTCTAGTTTGCCATGTACTGCTTGCTGCTGTTTTATAAAGTCCTAAAGGAGGAGCTTAGCCCTATACAACTTGTTGGCAAATTTCTTTGTGTGAAATTAGTAGTCTTCGTTTCCTTTTGGTAAGTATTGCTTTCTCATAAACGTTCTTATTTCATAAATACCAGTAAATAAAGTTGTTGGTTAAGAGAGTGTTTGAAGATAATGTGAGTATGATGCAGGAAAAAGCTACAAACACAGCAAGTGTTAATACAGGAGGTGAACTAAAATGTCATTATCTACCTCTTTTAAAAGCTAGTCCTGCCGGGCGGTGGTGGCGCACGCCTTTAATCCCAGCACTTGGGAGGCAGAGGCAGGCGGATTTCTAAGTTCGAGGCCAGCCTGGTCTACAGAGTTAGTTCCAGGATGGCCAGGCTACACAGAGAAACCCTGTCAAAAAAAAAAAGCTAGTCCTATGCTAGGCGGTGGTGCATACACCTTTAATTTCAGCACTTTGGAGGTAGAGGTGACCAGATGTCTGAGTTAGAGGCCAAGTTGGTCAGCATAGCAAGTTCCAGAGCAACCATGGTTATATAGAAAAGTCCTATATCTGAATGTATGAATGATAAAATCCTAGTAAGTAATACACGTGTAAACACAGTTGAGTATCAGGCACTACTTATAAGCTGTTAGAACTTAGAATCTAATTATTTGTACATGGTTTCAAAGCAATGAAAGGATATTTAAACCAAATGATGAAGTTGTGAGAATGTGTAATGGAATTCATCTTATGAACCTAATAGACTTAATCCACAAGGCAAGGGAGTGTATTTACTATAAACACAACTTCTTTGGATATGTCTGAAGGCAGGATAGTGTGGAGCCCTAGGGTGCACTCTGAGGCCTTAACTCTTTCTAGTTGCATATTTCCTAATCTTTTGGTGGATGATATGTTGTGTTTATTGTTGATTGGGGCATGTACATGCTGTCTGTGCATATGGAGGTCAGAGGACAACTTTGGGCATTGGTCCTTGCCCTTCCTTTGAGACAGGGTTTTATAACTGCTCCTCTGCATACCTCAGGCTTACTGACCTGCAGTCTCTTCCCACCTCCCTGCTCCCATCAGAAGCACAGAGGGTTTACAGATGTGTGCTGCCCCCCTTCCCCCCAGCCCCACCCCGTGCCAGCCTTACCTGGGCTGGGATTCTCATTCAGGTCCTCCAACTCCTATAGCAAGTGCTTTACCCACCGAGCCACCTCCCAGTGTATCCCTGTTGCATACCTTTAAAACTGTCGGTCATTTCAGGGTTCAGATATGACACTGACCTTTCCTTAACTTACAGGCAAGCAGTACTTATTGCTTTGTTGGTTAAAGTGGGCGTTATTTCAGAAAGTCGTACCTGGGAATGGCAAAGTGCAGAAGCTGTGGCCACAGGCCTTCAGGTACGTAGTGCCGTCTTTGAACTCAGGGAATGTTATTGTTTGTTAAACCATTTGATGCAGCATTGCCCGTGAGCAACATGCAAGACAGTGGGGCGAGAGCATCAGCTGACTCTGCAGTGCAGGAACCCTAGAGAAGGGAGCTGTGGGTGCTATTAGTTATGTTCTTCCTGGTCCACTTACGTCTGCATGGTGCCTTTCAGTCCTTGGGTAGCATTAAGAAATACTTGACTGAGGGAATGCAAAAGAAATGTAAATCATGGCTTGTCATGTTTTGAAGAAATGGGAAAAAAAAGTTTTGAAAATGAGTATAGTCTGGAACTTAAGGAAAAAAAGTTGACACCCTAAATAACTTTTTAAAAGTTAGTAGTTGCCGGGCGGTGGTGGCGCATGCCTTTAATCCCAGCACTTGGGAGGCAGAGGCAGGTGGATTTCTGAGTTCGAGGCCAGCCTGGTCTACAGAGTTAGTTCCAGGATGGCCCAGGCTACACAGAGAAACCCTGTCTCGAAAAAAACAAAAAAAAAAAAAGTTAGTAGTTTGGAAAACTTGATTTAACCACAAAGATGCCTGATGTTTTTGTTGCTCTTTAGGATTTCATAATCTGCATCGAAATGTTCTTTGCGGCAATTGCCCATCACTATACGTTCTCCTATAAACCATATGTGCATGAAGCGGAGGAAGGCTCCTGCTTTGACTCCTTCCTCGCCATGTGGCATGTGTCCGATATCAGAGATGATATTTCTGAACAAGTAAGGCGTGTAGGTAAGTAAGAGCTTGATTGTGTATGTGCACGTGGGGACCAGAGATGAACCTCAGGTGTATTTCCTCAGGAGCCGTTCAGATTGGGGGTTGGAACAGAGTCTCTCATCATCCTAGAGCTCACAGATGTCAGCTAGGATGATTGGCCAGAGAGCCCCAGAGACCCCTCTTTCTCTTATTGCAAGCAACACACAAAACCATGCCTAGCTTTTTATCTATGCTGAGGATAAAACTCTGTTGCTTCATGTTTGTGTGGCCTGCACTTTACAGATTTCTCCTTGACCCAAATATGTGGATTATTCTATTTCTCTTGCCATGGCCATTCAGTCGTTAAAGAAATAAGAACATATTTAAAGCAGTACCATGATGTAGGCTCTTCAAATTCAAGGAGATAAAGGGGGTCAGGGGAGCTGTTTTTAGAATCATGTGTTTAAAATGGTAAAAATAACTTTTGGTTAATAAGTTTATATTGTCTTAAAGGGAGGACAATGCGAGGATATCCAAAAAAGAAGTGTTTTCCTGGTGATCCGGATCACAATGAACATTCAAGTCTGCTCTCCTCGTCATCTCGGGATCCGGCTTCCGGTTCTTCAAAGCCACCCTCACCCGGGGGCTCTACCAAGGCTTTGGACACACTATCAGGTCACAGAGCCCAATTTCTATAGCCAGCATCTCTGAAGAGATTCTGAATGACATCTCGGAAGAGGAGCTTCTTGACACGGGAGAAGATGTCACAATTAACATACAGACCATCAGGAGATGCCTGGTAAAAGCCAAAGTCAAGACCAACTACAGGAAGTCATTTCAGAGGCCTTACAAAACTATCCCTTAAGGCTATCTGAATACATCACAATTAACATACCGGACTGGGATGATGAGACTTCTGATTCATCCTCAGATCTTGAAGATTAAAGCTGCTGTAAAATCTCAAAGATAGGCAAAAACCATATATATACATACATACACATGTAACACTAATATGCACATATTAACATACATATATTTGTATAGGTTTTATATATCACAAATAATGTTTAAATTTCCTAGGCTTTGGCTTAAACTGTTAGAATATCATATATTCAAACAGTTAGCAAAATGCTCTTGAATTTGTTAGATGAACATTTAAAAAAAAAAAATCAATACTTCATACCACTGCATGAATATAATTCTTTGGACTAAAATTGCAAATTAATTGAATTTAATCTAATCTTAATCATGTGCCATTTAACTTTTTATACTGTTAAAAAAAAAAAAAAAAAACAATTGTACTGTATTTAAACTCTTAAAACTTTTACGTGTCTTTTTTTTTTTCGCTCAAGACAAGGTTTCTCCTGTATAGCCCTGGTTGTCCTAGAACTCACTCTGTAGACCAGGCTGACCTCAGACATAGATGTGCCTCCCACACGATGGGATTAAAGGTGTGCACCACCACTATCTAGTTGTGACTTACTCTAAGCAGATTCTTAATATGTGGGGCAAGTGGAACGATGTCACCAGACAGAAAAACTGGTAAGGTAGAGCAGATTAAGGAACTCTGGCAATTCTCATCCCTGGTTCCTGTCCTGAAATACAAGACCATGACACCCCACTAGAGGACCATGATAACTGGTCAGGAAGCATAGAGCCCAGAGTTCTCCATGCTAATGAGCTATCTTGATGGGCTGGCAGGAGGGCTTAGCCAATAAGCTTCCCTTCCCAGACATTCCTTCCTGCAAAAGGTATTTAATCTCTGGTCCACCCTGAGTAAGATATGTGTACCCTTTTCACAATGAATAAACAGTTTGGACAAGCAAGGACCCTCTCTGACCAAGAAGCACCACCGTGAGGAGGTTATGCTCCTGACACCCTGAGCTAAGCCAGATTCCCCTGAACCTGGGCTCACTACAAGCCCACTGGCTTCCATTCTCAACTCCTTGTGGTTCCCAGCCACTTCTCACCCCAAGAAACATGGAGTGAAGCCCCCATCTTAGACTTCATTTTGCCTCCCCTGAGCAGTGTGTCAGAATCCCACAAGCCCAGCACCCCATGGCAGTGAGGAACATAGCCTAGTGCCCCTGCATTTCATCTCCCAAGCAGCATCCCAAAACCCCAGCGGTGAGGTGGAATGCAGAACCACATTAATACTTTAACAAAAATTGCTTGATTAGAAATCAAATCTTTTTGAAAATTTTTCACTTAAGTGTTGTACACCTATGGTGGTTTGAATATGCTTGGCCCATGGGGAAGTAGCACTATTAAGAGGTGTGGCCTTGTTAGAGGAAGTGTGTCACTGTGGAGTCAGTGGGGGTCTTTGAGGGCTCATGGATATGCTCAAGTCTGGCCAGTGTGACAATCTGCTGCCTGTGGATCAAGATGTAGAACTCTCAGGTCCTCCAGGACTATCTCTGCCTGCTTGCACACTGTCATGCTTCCTGCCATGGTGATAATGGACTGAACTGAAACTGTTTTCCTTTATAAGAGTTGCCTTGGCCATGGGATCTCTTCACAGCAATAAAACCCAAACTAAGACAAGTTGGTATCAGGGACTTTGGGTGTGAGGGTCCAAAAATCGCTGAAGGAAGACCCCAGACTCGAAAATAATCAAAAATAAGGAGCGGTTATTCTGCAGAAACAGCCAGCATTTAGGGGTCAACTATTCTTTAAAATGGCAACCCCAGACAAACCGCAGTCCTTATAAGGGAACCAGAGGAATTCTCTAGAAGGATTAGGTAATCTACAATTTCACTGGTGGGTGCTAGGGTGATCAGGTGATCAGGTCTACATACCTATGTCATGAGCATTCAATCATGTGATCAAGTAGGGCAGACTAGCACGGATGGCCCATTCTGAGATAAGACATTTCCCCATTTTGTGGTTTTATGATCTTGTTTTGGCTTTTATGGTCTGTACCTAGAGCTGGTGTCTTATGACCTAGTTTCTGGGTCTTATGGTCTATTCCTGTGTAGGACCTTGAAAGGCAGCCTGGTTTCTGGTTGAGCACAGGCTAGAAACCCTGGAGACCTCAGGTGATCCTGAGGGGCCCCAGATGACCCTAAGAGACCACGGGTGACCCTAAGAGACAGCAGGCATTTTGCTACACCCCCAGACTCCAGGCTCCTGACACAAGGCCACAACTCTCCCTTGATTTGTGTTTTTCAGTCAATGACCCCAGCCCCTCCACAGGTAGAGGACAGCCACTTAGTCTCAAGACAGATCTCCATATTAATGAAGTACCTAAAGACCAGAAGGGTTTAGCCAATTAAGCTTTCCTTCCCAGACACTCCTCTCTGCAAAAGGGATTTAACCACAGGCCTGTCCTGAGAAATGGGAGTATGGTTTCTCACCTACTTTCTGCCATGACAAAAAACATCTTAAAACCATGGTCTGCTTCTTTTCATCCGGATCCACAGTGGGGAACAATGGAACAGGCATAACCGGAGCTTCTCTCCCTCTGTCCCCTTCAGACAGGGGCCAGTCCAGCCCGTGGGCCCCCACTTCATTCTCAGTCCTTCAGCTCTTCCACGGTTTCCAGCAGTGCCTGGATGTCCAAGAGCCTGAGAATGGGACGGTCCCCTGCCGCCCTGCAGGCCCTGGGACCCCCCGACTACCTCTGGCTCCCCCAGGACCTCAGACCGTGTGCCCCCCCCAAACTGTGTCTCCACAGCAGCTTCTCACAGCTCGATTCTCGCTCAACTCCAGCTTGGGGTACATGCAGTCAAACTCCCGGCCCACCTCCCCTAGCAGACCTAGCCCATGGCAGGGCAGCCACAGGACCCCCCATTTAACTCAACATTCCTGAAGCTGGTGCCTTTGGTCCTTTTGAAATCAGGCCTGGTCCTCAAAGTGGAGACAGATTGGGTCTTTAAATGTGAACAAACTGGGGTTTATATTGTCCTTCCATGGGGTATTGTTATGATAGGCCTGACTGTGCTTTTGTTTAGAAGAATGTGGGTTTTGAAACTTTGGAAAACAGTGGAATGCGTTAAGTAGGGGCTTATGGAGGCCAGGCAATTAATGGAGTTTTGACAGATTTCTGACTCACAATAGGTCCAGTGTGTCCCTGAACTCATGCTGTGGTTATTTCCCCTGTTCCAGAATGTATAATTGGGATAGATGTATTTAGAAGTCAGCGGGATTCTCACATTGGTTCCCTGACGTGTGGAGTGAGGGCTGTCATGGTTGGAAAGGCTAAATGGAAGCCTTTAGAGTTACCTCCGCCAAAGAAAATAGTGAATCAAAAACAGTATTGTGTTCCTGGAGGAATTACAGAAATCAGTGTCACCATCAAGGACCTGAAAGATGCAGAGTGGTGATCCTACCACATCTCCCTTTAACTCTCCTATCTGGCCAGTGCAGAAGACACATGGATCGCGGAGAACAACGGTTGACTACCGAAAACTAAATCAGGTAGTAACTGATGGCAGATGCTGTACCAGATGTAACGTCCTTACTTGAGCAAATTGACACATCTTCCAGTACATGCTATTCCTGTACATGCTATTGATCTGGTAATTGCCTTTTTCTCAGTACCTGTTCATACAGCTACCAGAAGCAGTATGCCTTCAGCTGGCCAGGCCAAAAGTATACCTTTACAGCTTAGCCTCAAGAATATATTAACTCTCTTCCCTGTGTCATAACTTAGAAGGGAACTTGGATGGCTGTCTCTTCCACAAAATATCACATTGGTACACTATATTAATGACATTATGCTGACTGGACCAAGTGAGCAGAAGGTAGCAATCACTTTGGACTTGGTAACTAACACACATGCATATCATAGGATGGGAATAAATCCAACCAAAATTCAAGGCATGATGGCCTATGCCTTTAATCTCAGCACTTGGAAGAATCTCTGAGAGTTCAGACAGCCAGGGGTTTCACACAGAGAAAACCGTTCTTGTCTCTAAATAAATAAATAATAAATATCAAGGACCTTCTTTCTACCTCTGAAATTCTTAGGAGTCCAGCGGGCATACAGAGTTACTCCTTCTAAGGTGAAGGATAAATTATTGCCTGTGATGGTTTGTATATGCTCGGCCCAGGGAGTGGCACTATTAGGAGGTGTGGCCTTGTTGGAGTAGGTATGTCACTGTGGGTGTGGGCTTAAAGACCCTCATCCTAGCTGCTTGGAAGCCAGTATTCTGCTAGCAGCCTTCAGATGAAGATGTAGAATTCTCAGCTCCTCATACACAATGCCTGCCTGGATGTTGCCTTGATGATAATGGACTGAACCTCTGAACCTGTAAGCCAGCCTCAATTAAAAGTTGTCCTTTTAAGAGTTGCCTTGGTCATGGTGTTTGTTCACAGCAGTGACTACAAGAGTACAGGAGTGGGTATTGCTGTGATAGGCCTGACTTGCTTTTGTTTGGAAGAATGTGGATTTTGGGATTTTGGGATTTGGAAAGCAGTGGAATGTTTTAAATGGGACTTAATGAGCTACCCTAGTAGGAATATGGAAGACTGTGTTACTGAGAGTAATTTGAATTGTGTGGATCTGGCCCAAGAGGTTTCAGTGTAGAATTTCAATATGTGGCCTAGAGACTGTTTCGTGGTATTTTGGTGAAGAATGTGGTTACTTTTTGCCCTTGTCTGAAGAGTATGCCTTAGGCTATAGTGAAGACACTCAGATTAATTCTACTGACAAAGGAAATCTCAGAAACTTCTATCACAGATTTTGTTCTCTGGTTAAGTCTCATGAAGAGCATTTTAAACAAGCATAGCAAGCTGAGAAAGGAAAAATATAAAATACATGGTTCAAGTATTAAAGGGGCACCAGAAAGTGAAATGGAGCTGAATCCTGTGTTTGAGGACATTAAGTTGAATTAAGGGAGTGGTGACCTTGGGGCAAGATCCCACCCAGCTAAATTTAGGTCTAGGCACAGTAGTACAAACCTTTAATCCCAGGAGGCAAAGGCAAACAGATCTCTGAGTTGAAGGCCAGCCTTGAACAGAGCAGGTTCTAGGTGAAAAACAAGCTGAAATCCAGGCTTGGTGGACCACACCTTTAATCCCAGGAGACAGGCATGCAGATCTGAGTTCAAGGTCAATCTGCAGTGCAAGTTCCAGACAGCGAAGTTTAGGCAGTGAAGGAGCTGGAAAACAAAGCTGGTGATGATGTAATAGAACAAGGGGCCATGTTCCTGCCTCAGCAAGCACAGAACTCTGCAGCTTCGGCCACGTGGCTCTGGCTTTAGAGTCAAGAATAAAGGGAATACTGGGACAATTGATGCTGGTTAACTAGATCTAAGAAATTAGCAGTGATTAAGAAACTAGCACCACTGAGGTGAAATCTTCTGGGAAGCATTTTCTGAGAGCACAAAGAAGCTGTTGTACCTCATGCTGCAGCTGAACTTGGTAATGTTTAAGAATCACCCAGGTGGTACTGGTTTTGAAGGTAAGAAGGGCTCAAGGAGAGCAGCTGAGGCTTGGCTCTGTGAGAGGCCTGGGAAAGCCACTGGTGAAGGTGCAACCTCAGTTGCATGTCCAAATGAGTAATGGGCCATCTGGTGTTTTGCTGTCTTCCTTCCTCGTTGGAAGGTCAAGGTCCAAGGTTCCATAGTTAAAAAATAACTATACATCCTGCCACCCACATCCTGCCGATAACTGTGGGGCGGTGGGCTGTGGGAAGCAGCTGGGTGCCTGGTTGAGCAAGTCTTGAACCCTGGACCTTTATCAGGACGGCAGGTGTTCGGCGCTGCCCCCAGGCCCTGGTTCTTCTCATTCAGCTTCGGCCCTCCACAGCCTCTCCCAAAGGGAGGTCTAAGACCATCAGTCACGAGGAACAGTGCCTCAGGCTCTCCCACATGTAGATGAGGTATCTCTAAGCTCTCAGTCCAAGCCAATAGGCATTATCTGCCAGACCCTAACCCACATGCAGATGAGGTATCTCTAAGCTCTCCAACCAAGCCAATAGGCGTTATCTGCTGTCAGACCCTAACCCACCCTGAAACTGTATATAAGGGCTCTATTCAGGAGAAGTAAAGGTGTGTTCGAGAATCATCCTGGTGTCCAAGAGTTTCTGTCTCAAGAGCTGTAACACTTGGGGAGAGATCCGCTCTCCCGGAACCTTCCTGGGGCACCAAGCTGCTTCCTTGCCTGCTAGCCGGCTTCTATCCTGGGCCGGCTCAGCGTGGAGAGAGAGGCGCAGCACCTGGGAGTGACCGAGCTTCGACAGCGGAGACTTGAGCAGAGGCAGCAGCGGAGGCAGGCAATCTCTTCTCCCGCTTGCACTCACACCCTTTGGCCCAGACCTCTCACACCAGGCTGGGCTGAAGACCAACAGACAGTGGAGACGCGGGCAGAGGACCCTCCCTGCTCTCACTCTGTCCTCAGCCGGGAGATCATCGTGGGACACCCTCCAGAACCGGGGACCCACAGATAACTGCTTATGCAAATTGTTAATGCTTAAACTGTCCAATCAATACGGAACCACACCAAACCTTCGCCCCTTCCCAGCCTTTCCCTACATAAGCCCTGAGCTTTTTGGGGTCTTGGTTGAATTCTCTGCCTCCTGTACGATTCAACCCGTGGACCCACGCAATAAACTGCCTTTGCTGATTGCAGCCAGACGGTCTCTCGTGTGTCTGTGGGTGCGCGCCAATCCGGACTAGAGTGAGGGTCTCCCTTCGGGAGTCCTAACAATGTCAGTACCATGGCATGATCACTGGATCGGATTAGATGGAGTGGATGATTGGCTGGATGGAAAGATCATGATTGGAAAATTGGTGATAAAGACATCTAGTGAAAAGTATGTGGACAGATCTCTCCAACTGTGCAAAGGCTGTGGAGATATTTCATGTCCCATGTAAATGCTCATTAAAAGGTGACTTCAGCCTTTGGCCTGGGGCGGACCTGCAGCTGGTCTGCTCCTGTGGAAACACCGGATCCTGAGACATCCTAGAGGGACTCACTGCACCTAGAGCAGAGGGTAAGACACCTTGCCCAATACCCCAAAGCCCAGAGTTACAACTGGGAGCCAGGTGGGGCTTAAGGAACTAGCAGGCACCCAAAGCCCGCCCCTCCGGACTATAACTTCCCTTGCGGGAGCCTGGTCCTTTGGCCTGGGGCGGACCTGCAGCTGGGCTGCTCCTGTGGAAACACCGGATCCTGAGACATCCTAGAGGGACACACTGCACCCAGAGCAGAGGAGCAGAGGACACTTAGCGGGTCTGCGCCTGTGGAAACATCTGATCCTGAGACATCCTAAAAGACCTACTGCATCCAGAGCAGAGGGAGCTTAGGATCACAGGAACACAGAGACATCTGGAATCCGAGGAGATCTGACATAAGCAAGATAACTGGAAAGACAGACTCCAGTCAGACACAGTGAGCACAGGTAACACTAGAGCCAACCAGATGGCGAAAGGCAAGCGCAAGAACACAAGCAACAGAAACCAAAGTTACCTG
>JAJTUV010006778.1:0-12932 GCA_021653895.1 Mastomys natalensis
CCAGGCCAGCCTGGTCTACAGAGTGAGTTCCAGGACAGCCAGAGCTACACAGAGAAACCCTGTCTTGAATAAAAAAAAACATATACTCAACAAAACAGAAAAAGCTAGATGAAAGAGATTATTTTTTCTGGACAGATACCAGATACCAAACTTAAATCAAGATCAGGTAAACTGTCTAAAACAGTCACATTACCCCAAAGGAAATAGAAACTGTCAACAAAAACCTCCCAACCAACAAAAGCCCAGGCTAGACGGTTTTAGTGCAGAATTCTACCTAACCTTGAAAATAGAAACATAGAGAACATTACCTAATTCAGTCTATGAAGCCACAGTTACTCTGATACATAAAGCACACAGGACCCAACAAAGAAAGAGAACATCCGACCAATTTTGCTTATGAATATTGATGCAAAAATATTAATAAAATTTTCACAAAACGAATCAAAGAACACACCAAAACCATCATTCAGCATGACCAAGTAGGAGTCATCTAAGGGATGCAGGATGGTGCAATATACAAAAATCCACCAACAGAGTTCTGAACAAATCATCAGTGGTTCAGGCTCTAAGATCAACAATTGACATATGGAACCTGATGAAACCAAAAACCTTCTCTAAGGTAAAAGGCACTGTACTGTCAATAGGACAAATTGTCAAACTACAAACTGAGAAAAAAAAAACCTCATTAACACTATATCTGATAGAGACCTAATATCAAAAATATATAAAGAACTTAAGAGTTACACATCAGAAAACTGAATAACCCAATGAAAAAATGGAGTACAGAGCTAAACAGATTTCTCAATGGAGAAATCTCAAATGGCAGTGAAGCTCACAAAAAATGTTCAACATCTTTAGTCATCAGGGAAATGCAAATCAAGACAACCCTGAGATTCCATTCCACCTTACACCAATGAGAATGACTAAGATAAAAAACTCAGGAGACAGCACATGCTGGTGAGGATGTGGAGATAGAGGAACACTCCTACATTACTGCTGGGAATGCAAACTGGCACAACCACTCGAGAAATAAATTTGGAGGTTCCTCAGGAAATTGGAAATAGTTCTACCTGAAGACCCAGGAATACCACTCCTGGGCATATACCCAAAAGACATGCCACATGCCACATGCCACAATATCACAAGGACACATGCTCCACTATGTTCATAGCAGATTTATTTATAATAGCCAGAGCTGGAAACAACCCAGATGTCCCTGAATCAAAAATCGATACAGAAAATGTGGTTCATTTGCACAATGAAATACTACTCAGCTATTAAAAAATGAGGACATTGGAAATTTCACAGGCAAATGGATGAAACTAGAAAATATCATCCTGAGTGAGGTAACACACAACCAAAAGGACATACACAGTATGTACTCACTGATAAGTGGATATTAGCCAAAACTTTAGAATACGGCTCACTGACCATATGAAGTCAAACAAAGAGGATGGTCAAAGTCTGGAAGCTTCAATACTACTTAGATGGGGAAACGAAATAATCACAGAATACAGAGGGAAACAGGGACCTGGGTGGGAGAGGAGATGGAAAGAAAAAATGGGAGGCAGGATCAAGTACAGGAAAAGACAAGAGAGAAGTCCAGATGTCCAGGAGAATGATTAGAAACATGCATCAATGTGGGGTGAGGGTAGGAGAACCACTAGAAAGTCCCAGACAGCAGGGATTTGAGAGGCTCCCAGGACCAATGGGAATGACACTAACCAAATGTCCAACAGTGGGGAGATTGAACCTGGAGAGACAACCCCCAGTACATAGAAATGGCCCCCAGTTGAGGGATGGAGCCACCCACCCATCTCAAAAGTTTTGACCCAGAATTGTTCCTGTCTAAAGGAAAAGAGGGGACAAAACAAATGGAGCAGAGACTGAAGGAAAGGCCATCCAGAGACCACCACATCTTTGGATCCATCCAATCTTCAGACAACAAACCCCAACACTATTGCTGATGCCACGTTGTGCTTGCAGACAGGAGCCTGGTATGGCTGTCCTCTGAGAGGCTGTACCAGCACCTGACTGAGACCGATGCAGATACTTACAGCCAACCATTGGACTGAGCCAGGGGACCCCTATGGAAGAGTTAGGATAAGGACTGAAGGAGCTGAAAGGATTGCAACCCCATAGGAAGAACAACAGTATCAACTAATTGGACCTCTCAGAGCTCCCAGAGACTGAACTACCAACAAAGGAACATACATGGCCTGGTCCATGGCCCCACTACATGTGTAGCAGAGGACTGACATGTCTGGTCTCAATAGGAGAAGATGCACTTGGTCCTGTGGAGGCTTGATGCACCAGAAAAGGGGATGGTAGAGGAGTGAGATGAGTGTGGGTGGGAGGGTAGGGAAGCGCCCTCTTAGAGGCAGATGAGGGGGAGAGGAGAGGCAGTGCTATGTTAGTGGAGGGGAGAACCGGGTAGGGGAACAATGTTTGAAATGTAAATAAATAAAATAATAAAATTAACAATAAAAAATGGAAGCAGAGAGAGAGAAAAAAAAACAAAATTTAATGTTGGGTAAGTAGGGAGGTGGGGGGAACAGGAAGGAGCTGGGAAAGGGGGGAAAACTTCAAAATATATTGTATGGAAAACTTTCAATATAATATCTTATCCTGAAAATAAATGATTTGTTTAATTATTAAATTGTAGAAATATGCTTTCATTAAATTATATTTTAAGAAACTAATATAAACTTTTTTTTAGACAAATGCAGACATAATGTTACTGAACTTCTAGGTTCTGAACCACATTTAATATGGATATTTTTATTAGTTGTGAGGTTGGATATCTTCTCTAATGGAATAATTGATGAGATAGCACATTTTGTTGTAAATAATGTTATAAAATGGGGTTTTATATTTAATTTTTTATATATGCACAGAGTAAAATTATTAAATTTGGTTCTTTTTCAGAGAAAAGACCATGTTAGATTCAGAATCTCTGTTCATGGGATTATTAACCCCATTCTTATATTTGTAACAGACAATGTTGTTTTATGATATAAGAATGTGTTTAACACTTGGAAACTACACAGTGTCAACAATTAGCTCATTAGGGACAGTCACAATAATTCTTTTGAAAAGCATCTATCAAGTTTTAACTCTGCCCTGACAAAAGGAAAAGATACAGTCCAGCAAATAAAACAGAATGGATTCCAGGTTAGCAGCCCAGCCTACGTGCTTACGTTGTCTGCTCACTGCTTAATCACCTCTTTGCTGTTCTCCATCTCATACTGAGATGCTCAACTGTCCTCTAGTATTTATATTTTCAATTTTTGAGACAGGAACTGGGTATGTAGCATAGGCTGACCTGAAAACTGCAGTCTTTCTGCCTCAGCACACTATATGTGCCATCATATCCAGCCCATGGTTTCTTTAACTCCAGGTTTATAAATTACACTTTTTTTGATACCATAAAACTCATCAATTTTACTTGGACCTATTTCATTGCCAAAACCCAACTACACTAAGTACCCATTTGTTGGATTTTAAACACATTATCCCCACAAATATATAGAGATAAAATAAAATTTCCAGGATGTCCCATCACATCTTCTACAGAATGGGTCCCTACTTCTGTCCTGAAGTAGAATTTTCTGATTTCCTTGACCTCTCAGTTGTATCTTGAGACTGTCTCATAAGGATGTTTTGCTGAGAACACACATGTGATATTTTCCTGGAAGCTACCTGGAAAAGATGCATGTGGTGTTTTGCTGAATAAATACCAGATAAAATCTAAGAGCCTGAGTCATCGGTATTGTGTTCAGGAAATTTTCTCCTGTGCTGATGGGTGCAAAGGGTTTAAGCTTTTTGTCTTCTATTAGATTCAGGGTATCTACTTTTATGTGGAAAATTATCCACTTAAACGTGACCTTTGTATATGGAGATAAAAATGGACCGAACAACAAATAATATTAATATTTTTGCATCAATATTCATAAGCAAAATTGGTCGGATGTTCTCTTTCTTTGTTGGGTCCTGTGTGCTTTATGTATCAGAGTAACTGTGGCTTCATAGACTGAATTAGGTAATGTTCTCTATGTTTCTATTTTCAAGGTTAGGTAGAATTCTGCACTAAAACCGTCTAGCCTGGGCTTTTGTTGGTTGGGAGGTTTTTGTTGACAGTTTCTATTTCCTTTGGGGTAATGTGACTGTTTAGACAGTTTACCTGATCTTGATTTAAGTTTGGTATCTGGTATCTGTCCAGAAAAAAATAATCTCTTTCATCTAGCTTTTTCTGTTTTGTTGAGTATATGCTTTTTTTTATTCAAGACAGGGTTTCTCTGTGTAGCTCTGGCTGTCCTGGAACTCACTCTGTAGACCAGGCTGGCCTGGAACTCAGAAATCCGCCTGCCTCTGCCTCCCAAGTGCTGGGATTAAAGGCATGCGCCACCGCCCGGCCAAGTATATGATTTTATAGTAAGATCTGATGTTGTTTTGAATTTCCTCAGTTTCTGTTGTTATGTTTCCCTTTTCATTTCTGATTTTATTAATTTAGATATTGTCTTTGTGTCCTTTAGTTAGTTTGTCTAGGGGTTTATTTATCTTGTTGATTTTCTCAAAGAATCAGCTTTTGGTTTTGTTGATTCTTTGTATAGTTCCCTTTGTTTTTAATTGATTGATTTCAGCACTGAGTTTGACTGTTTCCTGCCATCTACTTCTCTTGGGTATGTTTACTTCCTTTCATTCTAGAGCTTTCAGGTGTGCTCTTAAGTTGCTAGTGTTGGAGGTTTGCAATTTTTTTTTTTTTTTTTTCACAGAACAAGTTGTTTTATTATCATGAGTAAAAGCAGGGGTTGGAAACAGAAGAAAGCAATTCCCACAGACACATGTATGACAAATGCAGCAGGCTTTTCCTACACATGAGAGAAAAGTTCTTACAGAACGAACATGATTTGGTTCCAACTTCAATAGGACAAGAAGCACAGAGTGCCCAGGCCTGTCCCAGTATGAATCTCACAGGGCCATGAACTCAGCTGTCACTTCTCAAATCATCGTCAAGCGTTGCTCCAGAAACTGTCTCTCAGTGCTGTCCAGGGTCCGGGCGGGCTAAGGGTACGACACCACAGGTCCCCGGCCATAAAGTTACTTTCAATACCTCAATCTTCAAGCAAGTAGTTAGGGTTGATTACCAGGTAAGGATCTTCCTCATAGCTCTCGCTTCCTTCACTGGAGCCTTTCAGTCCAGCCTGGGTGAGCTCAATCAGAACGTGATCGTAGTGTGTGAGAGGCAATGAACAACCTTCTCTATGATTCTCTTTTTATTTATGAGCTCCTCTTCTGAGTCTATTTCTGACTCGATTTCCTTCAGGTACCAGTTGACAAGCTTACTCCTCTTTAGTGCTGATTCGTCCTCCTCTTCTTCCATTTTCCTGAGGTGAAGCACGATGAGGTTAGAGATTCGGCAGTACTCAGCAAAGCCCAGCCTCAGGGAGGGCTTGGAAACAGTCTCCTTACTGGCCTCTACACTGGAGCCATTGAACCTATTCACAGGGGCAGGGCTGTTCAGCATGACCGTTGATGCCTCCTGGTCCCACATCCGTCTCCATCTGGATCTCTTCCTCTTGATCTAGATTGACATCAGACGTCTCTACACGGATGACTGATTTATTCAGCAATCGGAAAGCTTCCTTCACATGTTTAGGCTGGACCTCTTCACAGCAGTGCATGGGGGTCATCGATTCTGAGAGTCAGATCATGCTCTCAAGCTGTCGCACAGTGATTCTCCACGAGACTTGGTGACCCCAGAACCTCTGGCAGAGGCGTTTGTACTGCTCCACAATGAAGTCCCCTGACTCTTTGGAAATCCTGGGCTTAAACTGTCGGGCAAAGAGAAAGTTTACTCCCTTATATCATCAAGGGAGTAAACGCCGTCAATTGACTCTTCAATCCTTGAATGCAAGTCTACTATGTGCCTGGCAATAGCACAGTCTGTCACCTAATTCAAAACAAGAGAACTTCTTTCAGTCATAGTAGAATTGACTCCAAAGTAACTGAACAGAGTAAGGGATGATGTATAGCTACAAGTGATCTCTTTCCTCTCTCTCTCTCTCTCTCTATCTCTCTCCTCTCTCTCTTCTCTCTTTCTCTCTCTCTCTCTCTTCGAGGCAGGTTTCTCTGTGTAGCCCTGCTGTTCTGGAACTCATTCTCTCCAATTTCTTTATGCAGTACTTAGTGCTTTGAATTTTCCTCACAACACTGCTTCACTGTGTCTTAAGTTTGTGAGTCTGTAGAATGCAAATGATTATTCCAATCTTCTTGCATCTGTTGAGGTATGTTTTGTGTCTGATTATGTGGTCAATTTTAAATAAGATTCCATGAGGTGCTTAGAAGAAGGTATATTTTTATGGTTTAGGGATGAAATGTACTGTAGATATCTGTTAAATCCATTTGATTCAAAACTTCTGTTTAGTTTCATTGTGTCTCTCTTTTGTTTCTGTTTCGATGATTTGTCCATTGGTGGAGTGGGGTGCTGAATTTTCTCACTATTATTGTGTGAACTTTTATGTGTGTTTTAAGCTTTAGTAAAGTTCCTTTTAAAAAACGCTATCTTCTCTGTTGGGAATCCCCATGATCAGTTTAATGGTTAGCTGTGAGCACCTGCCTCTGAATATGTCAGACTCTTGCAGACCTCTAAGGAGACAGTTATGTTAGGCTCCTGTCAGCATGCACCTCCTGACACCCACGTCATCATCTTCCTTTGGTGACTGCACATAGGATGTGTTTCTGTCTTTAGGGTTTGTTGTTATTTGATTAATTTACTGTGTTTTCTTGGGTGTAGTTAGTTACCTTCCTTATGTTGCAGTTTTCCTCCTAGTATCCTAAGTAGGGCTGCGTTAGTAGAACGATACTGTTTAAATTTGGTTTTGTCATGGAATATTCTTGTTTGTCCATCTGTGTTGATGGAGAGTTTTGCTGGGTATAGTAGCCTGGGCTGGCATCTGTGGTCTCTTAGGGTCTGTATGACATCTATCTAAGCTCTTAAGCTTTTACAGTCTCTGTTGAGAAGTCTGGTGTAATTATTATAGGTCTGCCTTTATATAGCACATAGCCCTTTTCACTTACATCTTTTTAAAGTTCTTTCTTTGTTCTGTACGTTTAGTGTTTTTTGTTATTATGTGATGGGAGATCATCTTTTCTAGTCAAATTCGTTCAGTGTTCTGTAGGTTTCTTGTTTATTTATGACATCTCTTTCTTTAGGTTAGGGAAGTTTTCTTCTATGATTTTGTTGAAGATATTTTCTGGCCCTCTGCACTTGGAATCTTCACCCTCTTCTATTCCTAATATTCTTAGGTTTGGTTTTTTTTCCATTGTGTCCCAAACTTCCTGTGTGTTTTCGGTTAGGAACTTTTACACTTTGTATTTTCTTTGACTGATGTGTTGATATTTTGTATGATCTCTTCTATGCTAAGATTTCTCTCTTCCATCCATTATATTTTTTTTGATGATGCTTATATCTGTAGCTCTTGATTTCTTTCCTAGCTTTCCCATCTCCAGGGTTGCCTCTTTTGTAATTTCTTTATTGTTTCTACTTTTAATATTAGGTCTTGAAGAGTTTGTCCACTTCTTTCATCAGTTTGATTGTATTTTCCTTTATTTCTTTAAGGGATTTATTTGTTTTCTCTTTAAGAGCTTCTACCTGTCTGCCTGTGTTTTCCTGTGTTTCTTTGAGTTTATTTATATCATCCTTAAATGCCTTCATTTAAGACATTATCATCTTCATGAGATGGGATTTTAGGTAAGAATCTTGCTCTACAGGTGAGTTAGGACATCCAGGGCTTGCTGTAGTAGGAGAAAATGGTTTTTGATGGTACCAATTTATATTGCCTTTCGTTGCTTATGTTGTTAACTTTCCTTTTGCCATTTATTTATCTCTTGCGCTAACTGGCCTGGGTTTCTCAGACTAGAGCAGGCTTCCTTGGAGCAGGTAGAGCTTTGTGACCTTGCTTTGATCAGACCTTCTAGGATGCAGGCAGTGTTATCTCTGGTTACCCAGAGCCTCCTCTTTCCATGATTTTATGCAAGCCTACTGTGTCTTTGTTTCCCTGGTTAGGGCAGTCCTCCTGGGAGACAGATTGGCTTTGGGGTTCATGGCAAGCTTCTGGATTGTCCTTGGGTTCAGGTGGAGGTGTAGATTGGAAGTTCAATGGGGCTCATGAAGATAGATTCCATGTGTGCTGTATTCTGTATATGTGTCGGTCCCAGCTGATGTGGATATTGGGCAGGGGGCCTCACCTGTGCTTCTAGTTATGGTAGATCGTGAGACAGCTACGCTGTGCATGATGGGAGGCACATGCTTCTTCCATTGGTTCAGACAATATAGGTCCTTCAAATGTAAAATTTATATAGAATATAGAGATTCCTTTTTTGTGTATTCTTATTATTATGGCTCGGTATATGGGGCAGTGAAGCTTGGAAGTTGAATATAGGACTTTTTTCAAAAGCTAGGTTTACAGGTTTGAAAGCTTTAAAGAACAGCCTACTAGAATTGACTCCAGCAAAACTTGTATGGCTATGTAGTAATTTGATTCTTACTGAGTAGCATGTCATGACAATTATGACCCATTGTGTGAAAATCCTATTTATAAGTAAGTAATAATCAGTCAGATTTGTTTCATAGATTAAATGGAATGTTTCATTTTCTACATAAATGAGGGTAATTTATAACTGACGGAGATGTTCATAAACTGTAATGAAGAAACAGAAGTTATGATTTTGGTATACGGATATACGATGTCCTTGCAAATATATGGGTTAATCAATGAGATATTTGATATTTATTATCTCAGTCATGGAAGAGGAAGTCTTCCCATCAACATAGAGTGATAACTGTAGATACCCATAACTGCTTCAGTGCTTTGATTAAATCTTGCTTCTGTGCTGAATCACAGCAAGTTTCAAGTGATTTAAGAAACAATAAACTGCATCTAACTAAGGGGAAACAATCAGTACAAGAATATTTCTGTAAGAAATGATATCAAACATTTAATGAAAATATATCATCAATACTTTTAATATTATTCTATTAAATGAAAAGGGAATAGAGATTATCCCGTGCTCCACATAGCACAACTTGGTATCAGATATCTGATCTCAGCAAGAAATAAAGAGACAACAAATCTGAAGGAAACTATGGAATAATATCTGTTAAACAGGGAAGCTAAATTTTATTTTAAATTACTCATGTAGTAATTGTAGTGAATATGTTAAGATTGCCAGCCAATAGAATAACCTAAAAGGAAAAAGAAATCAAAGCTTTTCTTGATAATCAGGAGGACACTGTGAAATGTGTGTGTGTATTATTTCTACCATGTCAAGTCATAATATGAGTTTTAGCAAAAGAGCAAGTTAATGAAAACTATTTGTGTCCCAAGCAAATTGGAGTATATTCGTGAAGAACTACATGGAGCTCATTTCTCAATTTTGGCAAAAGACAAATTCAACAATATTGAAGGACCTGAATGTCTGATATAGTTGGCTTGATATAATGAGTACTTATGAATCCTAGCCCAATGCTCGTGCACACCAACTGACATCCAAAAGACTGCCACAGCTCAGGTGATGGATTTCAACAGAAGTCACAATGAGTGGCGGAGTCTGCCTCCATATAGAGAGAATGCATGTTCCTAATCCATTTGGACATGACCTTATCATCCAGTATGCAAAAAGGATAGAAAATCACAAACATCACATATTCAATTTTACTCGTCAGTAGGTCTGCAAATTACTGAAGAATATTTAAACTGACAAAAACATAATTCAACCAAAGGAATGCAACCCTAAGTCCTGTTTTAGCAACCCGAGTTAGTGCAATAAACTCCACAGTAAGACTGTATTATAAGCCCATGAAATATCAACCATTCCAAAAATTTCATCCACCTGGGGCTGAACAGAAGGGATAAAAAAACCTCAATTAATTTTTAGTGGGAATAGAATTAGTGTGGCCTCATGGCAGAAGTATAGGGTAGTTCAAAAAAAATTTTAAATCAAATTCAATTTTTCTATCTGTGTCCACCCCATTGTTCCTAAACAAAGTTTCATAAATCAGCAGTCGATGTACATCTGGGTTTTTTTGTAATGTAATCCAGCCAGAATTGTGTCAAAACAAATAGCAATAGGGGTGATTTAAAAATAAAAAGTTTTTATCTAACATTAGGAGTAAAAATATGTCATAAATGAAATTCAAATTTTCTCTTCCTTTGAGTAAAATGTATGAAATTGTTCACAATCATCTTAATGAGGTATGAACAAACATCAACCACAGGGAAAAGTTTATCAAAAGGCCCTGCCTGCAGTGAACGGAGGAACGGCAAGAGGCTGCATTATAACTCAGTGAATGTTGCACAGGTACCCGATACTGGAAAAGGAAGGGTGTGTAAACTGTGTAATTCCAGGCGTTACTGGATTTCTCCAGGGACAGAATCACAGGAAGTTTGAAGAGATTTTTAACATACAATAATTATGTACGACAGAGAGAATGCCAATTTTTGGCTCAGTGTTACAAGTGAGATTTTCCCTTCCCTAGACTAGGGCAGTGGAAGATGAGTGTCCCATGAATTCAACTCAAAGTCTGAATACATGGGACAGTTGTAACTTTCTCAACTCTTACTATGGAAATTCTGATGGAAACCATTTATCATGAGTGCCAAATTGTGTCTTACATGTGGCTTCTGCACATTGTCTGGCCCCAAAGCTTTCTCAGGAGAAGATTTCTCTGGGGTTAGGGCCCTGGTAAGAATGAATCAGACACCTGAGGGTGGAGAAAAATGATCTTCACAACTTGTTTTCAGAAATGTTTTTATCAAAGCTTCCCGACCCCAGATGCAGAGCTCGAGGCCCCCCCCAATTTTCAGATTTATCCAGGGACTGGGGCAATGATGAGTGGATAGGAACTGTAGAAAATAATTAAGTGGATTTTCAGACAGCCAAATAGCCTTAAACAGACCATAGGTGTGAAAGTGTGTGTGTGTATTTGTCTATGTAAGAAACAGATTTTCACAACTGCGCCATTCTTAGATCCCCGGCAGACCTGAAGAAGCTGTGTCCCCTTCACATTTCCTTCTTGCTCCTGATGTTTTATCCCATTGTCAGGCTTGACTGAACCCCGTTGTTTTGAGGATACAGAATAATGAAGATTTAAAGATGGAGATTTGCGAAGTGATTGTGGTTTTACTCTTTTCACCTATGAGGAACCATAGAAGAAAAATTTTATAGTCAATAATCCCTTTTTGGTATTTATTTTTTTTCCTGCTTCAATGTCATGAAATTTGAAATATGTAGTTGCATATACAAACTGTGGAATTTTTGTCCTGATCTTCCCATTGTAACCATTAAGAAAAAACTGAAAAATTTTAAAAAACACATCAATCATTTTTATATTTTCAAATGTGGGCACCACATAGTGTGGTTTCAATACACTGGGCTCAAAGTCACAATTAAAATAATAGTAACAGATGTACTGGGGGACTGTGGGACAGATGAAGCAAACTTCATATGGAAAAAAAGACCTCGTGCTGAGACATCCACTTAACGGTGGCAAAGAATTAGGAGACTGAGGTGGGTTTAAAAGAAATCTGATACTTTTACAGTAAACTGATATATTAACAGTTACACTAGAAGGTAACATCAAATTGATGGGGCAAATGAGTCTAGGGATAATAATCTGGGTTTTGTGGTATGTTGATTATATTTTGATATGGATACATAAATTTAAATGAAAAGTATCTTAAAAAATATCAGTTTGATAAACATTACATTGGAAATATTAAAAACAATTACAAATCATGGAAATATCAATTGAAAATTTCCGATTGTGTATAAATTAGCATTTTAAAAATTTAAATTTTTTTTATTTTCATTCCAATACTGCCTCCTCCTGGTTCCCCATCCCAGAGTTCTTCACAAATCTCCCCTCTTTTGGCCTTAGAGGATGATTTCCACCCCTACCACTTACACCACTCCTTGATCTAGAACCCCAAAAACCCGACCCCCGGAATCAAGTCTTACGATATCTCAGGATCTCCATTGCATAAAACACAGTCCTCTGCTACTATGAGCAGGAGCCATTGACCAGCCCATGTATGTTCTTTATAAGGCTCAATAATAATAATGAAATTAACACTTAAACACCTTTTTTCCTATTATCTGTTTAAAATTTTTTTTTACAAGCTAAATTTTCATAGAAACAAGATAATCTTTTCAACTAAACTTATTATTAGACAATTTAAGACATATAAAAATTTTGAAAAACACTCACTCTATGTCAGGTGGTACATTATTGGTTTTTTAATGATTTTTAATGTTCTTTTTTGATTTTTTTTATTTCTTTTTTTTTTGGAAATTTTATTTACATTTCAGATGTTTTTCCCCTTACCCCATGTCCCCCCTCCCTCCCCGGAACCCCCCACCCTTTCCCCCCTCCCCCTGCCCCTATGATGGTGTACCCCTTTCCCCCCCTCCCCCTGTACCTCAAGTCCCCATGTCAAAAACCCCCCCCCCAGACTCCAGCCTTTATGGAACCAAGGATCCTTCTCCCACTTATAATAGCTCCCCTTGGGATATATACTGGAAACCCTGCGTCCTTTCCCTAAAACGCTCCCAGGTGGTGGTTTAAAACCCCGGGGGCTTGGTTGGGTTTGGGATTTTGTTTTCCTCATGGGTTTTGATCCCCCCCAACTCCTTGTTTCACTCTATCTTCTCTATTGGGAACCCCATGGTCATTTAAAAGGTTGCGTGAGCATCTGCTTTTTAATTGCAGACTCTTCAGATCTCTAAAGGGGACAGCTATATCAGGTCCTGTCAGCATGTACTTTTTGACATGTCATCAAGTTACCCTTTGGGAATGCACAGGATGGATACCCTATGGTCTGGACACCCTCCATTTTTGTTTTTCGGTCCCCCCTTTTTGTATTTTTTTT
>JAJTUV010006779.1:0-26980 GCA_021653895.1 Mastomys natalensis
AGAAAAGAGAGCCAAGAATTAACACAAGTTTTCAAACTAGCTGAATGAGAATTTCTCAGTACAGCAGGCATGGATGACAGAAGTCTTAGGAAAGGATAGGCATGGTGGCGTGCACATGTGATCTTCAGCATTAGAGACAGAAGCTGGTGGAGGATGCTCGTCTAAAGCTAATCTGGACAGTAAATAGTTGACCCTAATGCAGGGAAAGGGAATAGAGAGACAGAACTGGGGGAGGGAAGTGTGAAGATGGGGAAGTAAAGGTCTGAGGTGAGAGGTGCAGTATTCTGAGCTTAAGGGGCCATCCAGATGGTTTTGACTTATAGAAAAGTAGGAAAGCAGGGTTGCCTTAATGTAAGACCCCAGGGTGGCACTGAGACCCAAGAAGTCAGGACCGGAGTGAGGCTTCACTTGTGCATGAATCTATGAAAACAAATTTCTCTCGTCACAGTGGCAGAAAGGCAGCCTGCACCTGGCTGTTCCAATAATCATCCATGATCCTTACCTGCTTCCATTTGCATCAGGGCTGAGTTACAAATGTAGTCCGAGAGGGAGAACCGCTGTTAAATACAGAGTTCAGGAGGGCCATGGGACGGCAAGAAGAGCAAGGTGCTCAGGCTCCATGCGATGGAAGGACAAGCCTGGCCACATGAAGGACACCCTGGGCCAAGCCCAGCAGAAAGTGGTGAGTGTAGGCTGTAGGCGGTAGGAAGCCAGGGAGGAGTTCCAAGTTAGTCTAGACAGATGTGAGTGTGCAGAAGAAAGTGCACAGGTGGCATAAAGCGACAGCATTCCCTGATGCGGGGCTCCCTGGCTCACTCGTGTTTGCCTGAGGATCTAACATTTGTCTCTTGGAGGGGAGGTGTCGAGCTGGAGCCCTGAATGAAGCAGTCGGGGGTCCCAGGAGCTTGCAGCCTCAAAGCCAAACAGAAAGCAGCCCTTCTCGGAGGAGGAGTGGCCAGTGCAGCAGGACTAGAGGACCGAACAATAGCTGAAGCTACATCGGCAGCCGGCTGGAGGTGGCTGAAGCCAATGGCTGACTGTCTGGAGCTCAGCCTGCACTTGAAGGAGGAAAAGTGCCATATGGAGCAAGTAACGAATTACCAGGGCTGCTGCTGGATGGGAGGTAGGGGTGCGCCCCTCCCTCTTGTCTGGACTCCAAACTTGTAGCTGGCAGTGCTCTCGGAGCTGATGAAAGAGTGAGTGAGATCCTGGGGTGGACTTGAGGAGGAGACACACTTTTGCTTTCCAGGCATGAACAAGCCCCATACAGGAGTATCAGTCCTGATCACAAAATCAGTCACCATCTTGGTTAAGAACATTTGCTGTCATGGGCTCTGCCGTTGAACCGAGTCCCGCTTTCAGGTGGGCTGGGAAGTGAGGATATTGGTCAGAAACCAATTTGATAAAACCAGACATAAAAGAACAGATCATGTGAGGGCAGTACTGTTTTTCTGACATCTTTGGCGCTTCGCCTCCTCCCTACCATCTTCCTGTGCACCATCTCTAGGCGTGAAGGGACAAGAATCATGAAGATGGCAGGACGCAGAGATCCTCCGGCTGGAGGAAGGGACAGTACAGGAGGAGAGAGCCAGAGCCACATATTCAGACTGAGCTGGCCGAGAAATAGGATTCGAGCCTGGTGAGGGCGCCTACCTCTTGGGTTGAGACCTCTGTCTATTGGCATAATGCCCAGTGACTCTCAGCTCTAAGTACCATGTAATGACTTGTGTACCTCCAGCCTCTTGGTTGGAATGTGCACATTCCCTTTCTGCTCATAGAGTACACCTTGGGCCCTGGAGGGATGACTTACGAAAATTACAGGGTGGCTTCGGTATTACCAAAACTCTTCACCCAGCACAAGATTGTTAGCTAGGGCCCATTGAGAGGTTAGAGTTTGGACTTTGGCCTGAGACCCAGGGGCCAAGAAAAGAGCCTTGTGGAAGAAACTTTTGGATATGGAGCAAGAGATTGACATAGTTTAACTTTTGGACCAGGTTTTGGTGACACATTTCAGTCCAGCGTTCCATTTCCTTTTCCCTCAGGTCAGTTGTCTGGAGTAGCGGGAGCTGACAGAGCTACGGTCAGCCCTCCGTGTGCTTCAGAAAGAGAAGGAGCAGTTGCAGGACAGAGAAACAGGTAAGAGTTCAACTGTTGCCATAGATAATGAGGACTCTGGATGCCAAAGGCAAGGGCTTGGGGGATCATAAACTCACTGTGTCATCTTGGTAATATCTTAGCTCAGAAATTGGAATCTTTTTGAGGATACAAAGGCTGAAAGGGGCCCTGACTTTCTTTGAAACTGACTTCGTGAAGGGGAGGGAACAAGGCACAAGACGGAGGAGAGCGCCATGTTTAGGCGATCTGCCTTGTGTGGCCAACCAAGGCCAGCAAGCAGGCTTTTCCTTCTCCAAACGCAAGGATTTGCTGGAGTGACATGAGGAAGCTGAGGCCGCATGGGAAAAGGTGGCAGATGAGTAGTGGAAAACGAAGTGCTTGCACACAGAGTTGGAGGAAGCCAATGCTGGGCTGTGTCTGGGCCTGATCTTGGCAGTCTTGGGACACCTCTTCACCTCCCTCTCTTTGATGTGCTTTGAAGCAGCCTAGACGGTCTTCCATTACCTGGGCCTCTGTAGTTGATGGTCTCCCTACCTCAATTTCCCATGGTTGATCATTCATTTCTTGTCTGTCTGTCTTTCCCTCTCATAGGCTGCCTGCCAGATATGACTGATCAGGAGGGATGAGTTCCCCAGAAGACATGCGGCTCCCATCCTATGGCTTGTGTGAGCGTGGAATCCTACAAGCTCCTCTCTCATCGGGCCTAGGGAGGCTTCTCTCTTGTTGTCATCAAACAGCAGCACCTCATTGCTCCCTGCTCTCAGGCCAGCGGAGGCCAGCAGCTCCGACTCGGTGAGTAGTGAGAGCCACATGGGTGTGTGAGCAGGTGGTATGTCACAATTGAAACCTTGGAGAAAGCCTGTACCATATGGACTGGTACTCTGGGCTGGATGGTGGCTGGCCTACCTAGGTGTGGGTGATGGGGGCATCAGACTCAGCACTCAGTGTTACAAGGCCAACTTGGTGTAGTCCAGAACAGCCAAGACTACACAGTGAAATCTTGTCTTACCTAGAACCCAGGACAGTGCATTCAATCGCCTTGATGCTCCAGGTCCCTACCCACCAGCCTGACAAAGCCCTGTTCCTGCTTCTCTCTTCCTACCACTCTGCTGTCTGGGACTAGCCTTGGCTCCTCCACCTTTATGGAACCCATCCCAATCATCCCGTGTCTTCCAGGAGGCTGAAGATGAGAAGTCAGTCTTGATGGCAGCTGTGCAGAGTGGAGGTGAGGAAGCTAACCTCCTGCTTCCTGAGCTCGGCAGTGCCTTCTATGACGTGGCCAGGTGAGTGGCAGCACAAAGAGGGCAAGAGATCAGTGTGCAAGCAGCTACCATGCCCTGTCCCCAAGTCCCCCTTCTTGGCTCAGGCAAGAGAAGGTCTCAGTGTGGTTGACAGGAATGTCGGCTACCTCCACAAACCCAGGTGGCTTCACGTTCTCCCTCACTCCCTGCCTTTGACTAGCTTCTGTGTTGTTCTAGCTTCATCTTCCGTGGAGCCCAAATTGCCCTGCTTCCCCTCTCTCCTGCCCCTTCCCCCTCCCCAGCCACCAGGTGGTACTAGGTCTTCAGGGAGGAAGAAGGTGACCACAGCCTCAGGGGTGGAGACAGAGAAGGACCACCGTCCAGAGCCTCTGTCTTGGCTGTACTAGATGCTGCTCATCCCTGACTTCCTGGGAAACTCTAGGAGGGGACCTGAAGTATGGGCAGGTACCGAGTGGGACACTTCTGCTGGCTCTCTGTCCTAGTTAGGCAGGCAGGGCCTCAGGGAAAAGAGCGTCATCACCTGGCCCCCAATCTGCCTGGGGTGAGTGGGGCTCGGGGCAGACAGGGCCAGTGCTGTCATCTCTCTCTCTGCTGGAGCAGGAAGATGAAGAACAGTGTTCAGACTCATTTTCAGCCCATTAGCAGCAGACGGAGATGGAGGGAGGAGAGCGGGAGACTGGGGGATGGTTCTGTACTACAGACACCAGCAGGGACTCATGAAGAGAGGACATGGGCATCTGGAGAACTAATATTTTGAGCAGAAGAGTGTCATAGGAGAGGCTTGAGCAGAGAATGACCAGGATGGCACATTGGGAACAAGAAACCACATGGGTCTTGTTCCCTGAGGTCCCCAGGTCAAGAAGGCAGCAGAAACTGGGCACCCGGTGCTGCCTGAAATCTGAGCCCCTGGGAGGGAAGGAGAGACTCGGGAATTCAGGAACCTTCCATTGCTACATGACAAGTTTGAGGCCATCTATTAGAAATAAAATAAAGGCAGCAGAGAACCATGACCCTGTCTGTCTTTCTTACCTCTCTTCAGTGGCTTTGCAGTGAGTTCCCTGTCAGAGGCCAGCACTGGGTCCCAGCCATCCCTCCATGGAAGGAGTGTCCCATCTGCAAGGAGCGCTTCCCTGCTGAGAGTGACAAGGTGCCCTGGGGACCACACGGATGGACATTTCTTTTTCAGCACCCAGGACCCTTTCACCTTTGAGTGATCTCACCCTCCCTCGTATGTAGACACATGCACACACACACACAGACGTATATGCAGCTTGGTCTCATCCCCCTTTTTTTTTTTTTAATCACACTGGGCTTTATAATGTACTGTTCCTACAGCCATGCCTGCATCCCGCTTTCATCCCAAGCCTTACAACTCCACGTTCCATCCTGATGTCTTTGTCCCAGCAGCAATCTGTCTTGGGAGCAGTGGCTGAGTTTACTTTCTGAAAAATAATTCGGAGGAACCAGGATGGAGATGGCTTTGCCTTGTGGGAATAGAATTATTTACTGCTAGCCCAAGTACACACACCACACACACACACACACACAGCACTCCCTTCTGATGCCCCAAAGCCAACTCCTGGGGTACCCTACCCTCTCTTGTTCAGACTCTGTTTATTCAAGTTTTCTCTGGGGCCTGCATGGAGGTGACAGCATGGGTTTCATGACTCGTCGGGTCTTTCTGTTCTTGGCTACCCTGGTTCTGTCTGTCACCCACCCCAGCCTTTCCCACAACCTTAGGCCATAAGTTTGAAAGGTTCTTTTGTATTTTAAGGATTCCTATACCGTCTTCTGCCACCCCACACTGAAGTCCTCAAACAGAAAAGAAAATGTATTTGTGCCTTCCGTGAGGGACGGGGGGAACGAGGGATCCCAGGGGTCCCCGTTTCCCAGCCCCTCAGCCTCTCCAGACCCCCACAGCAATAAGAACCTCCTCTCTCCCTTAAAACTCCCCCTCTTATTTGTAGTTCGGACAAATATATTTATATGATATGTGTAACTGTTGCTGTCATGTGCGTTCTTGCCAAGAGGCTTTGCTACAGAAAAGAAGGGCTTCAGATTCCCAGTCCCTGCCGGGAGGGAGGGGAGTGATAGGTCCATTCTACCAGGCCTTCCAGTGTACTAGCCACCTGAGCCACGGGAGAAGAAAAAGGCCATATATCTGTGGCCTGGAGCACACTTTTAAGGAGGGAGCAAACAGGTGGCTGGTGGGATGGGAAAGGACACACAGGGACCGTCAGCTTCCATGGTCATTCTTGCCGTGCCCTGCTCACATCAAGGGCACATGCCTTTGGGTTCTGCCAAGTGAGGTGTGCTCCAAGCTCCTACCACCCTTGTTTACATCCCACACACCCCCATGCACTCCTTGACTCGACAATCAGAGCAAACATCCATCGTCCCAGCCAGTTGTCTGGGTGACACACATATCCACGCAGTCATAGAGCATCTATAAGGACCTGTGTGCCCCTGACAGGCACACACCTATAGCTCTCTCATCCTGTGTCCCAAAACACCTTCTCAGTACCTTGCATCCCTTCAGGTTCACTCACTGGACCACCCCCACAATCCTGTCTTCACCTGAAACTAACCCATCCACCACCACCGCCCCCCTTCCTACCGCACCTGGATGACATCTTACATCCCTCCTTCCCTCACGTCGTCTCCTAGCAACCCCATCTCGTTCCTGAATCCTTTCCAAGGAAATTGGAGATAATGGATCTCTCTCCTCTCTCCATCTCAACCTCTCTTTATTGATCCTCCTTTAATGAAAGTTAATTATAACATGATTTAATTAATAGAATCCTCTCTTCCTTTATTGCTTCCCGTATTAAGACTATTAATAAATACGAGCTGGGCTGACAGAGGCATCCATCACCCGCCCAGGACTCCCCCATCCCTCCTTTCCCCCTCCCCTCTCCCCCTCCCTCTCTTTGGCCTATAAACTTGCCGGGGTAGGGGGTTAATCAGAGAGGAATTATGAGCCAACATCCCAGCAGGAGGTGCATTTAATGAAATCACTCGTGATTTATGACTGGGGGAGGTTGGGAGGGAAGAATCTGGGACCTACACTTTCTGGCTTCCAGAAGGTTGGTTACCCCTAGAGCAAAAGGAGAAACGGATCCAGAGCCAGGTGCCTGCTTCCTGCCAACCCTCCATCGCACACAAAAGCCACATGGCAACCAAACCAGGCCGCTGACACATAGAGGCTCTGGTGAGGACCACACTGTGGGCTTTGTTCCACACTCCTGGCATGGGTCCTTCTCAAACCCTTTGCTGTCTCCTCAGCTCTGTCCTGATTCACCCTCCCACTGCTGTTTCACGCTTCTTCCTCCTAGAAGCAACCCTCTTTTATCCCCTAATTTGACACCAAGCACTTCCAACAGCTGGTTTGGTTTTTGTTTTGTTTTTGGGTTTTTTTTTTTTTGGGGGGGGGTGCCCATGTGTTTCTGGGATGTTGCGTGTTCCACTGGAATTCGCGGGGTTTTTGGGAGCGGGGCGGGGACGCTGGCCTTCAGACCCGCTCTGGTCCACTTTGGGGGGGGTTTTTGGAACTCCCCCGGGTCACACCCGTTCCGAAATGGATGGTCCCCTTATCTCCGCGTTTTGCTTTTCGGCATCTGCGAAACGCTGAGGAATCGAAGGTCCTGGGGGAAGGAAAAGTCGATGAAATGGCCCCCTCCCCTTAGTTTTGTCATCAAGGGTGTTCCAGGCCCCTCTGGTCCCTGTGGCTGCCCCATCTCAGGAATTTTAAAGTGTAATGACTTAGTGTGCGAAAGGGTTTCTTAGCTGTTCCCCCAGTGTGCTTTTCCCCTCCCTCTGCCCTAAAACCCCCTGTGCTCGTAGAAAGAACCATTTCCCAGAAATGTGCAGTTTTCGAGTGACCGGGGCAGCTGCTTTTCTATCAAAAAAATGTTAAATTTCTCAGTATCCTGAAAAGGAAATAGAACACAGGTGCATGTTGAAAAAAGCACCTCTGGCAGCCACAAGCCGGGAATCCCAGTAGCTGGAAATGGACAATTTCAAATCCTGTTTAAAAAGGGGCCAAAGGGCTGGTTAGGTGATGACATTTACAACCCCAGGAGCTAACTGCAAGTGAGACCCTTCCTTAAAAAAAAAGGAAGGAGGCAAAGGGGCTGGGAACAAGAACCCCCGTGTGCAGACTTGTTGGGCTGGGTAGACCTCCGCTTTGCCCCCAAAAAAAAAACCCATTATCATTGTACAAGGTTTTATCTCTTCAAAGAAACATAAAGGGTAGTTGGCTTATACACCCTATGGTCCAAAATCTAATAAAAATGGCAAGAAATGATTCCTCAAATTTTTAAAAAAATTTATTTGGGGGGGGAAAAAACCACTTCAGACATACAAAATATTTCATAAAGAAAAAATGAGGGTTGGGAGGGGTGGCTCAGCCCTTAAAGGTAGGCTCACAACCAAAAATATAAAATAAATGAGGGTGGGCAGTGGTGGCGCATGCCTTTTAATCCCCGCCTTGGGGGCAGGGCAGGCAGATTTCTGATTGAGGCAGCCTGGTTACCGAGTGAGTTCCAGGACAGCCAGGGTAACAGAGAAAACCCCGCTCGAAAAAAAAAAAAAAAAAAAAAAAAAAAAAAAAAAAAAAAAAAAGAATAAAATGAGCACCATATGAACCACCAAATGGGTTTTTTTTTTTTTTTTTTTTTTGTTTCTTTCTTTTTTTTTTTCTTTTTTTTATTTATTTATTTTTTTTTTTTCAAGACAAGAGTTTCTCTTCATAGCCCCGGGTGTTTTGGGATTTTTTCTGTAGACCGGTGGCCTCGAACTACGATCCCCCTGGCTTGCTTGTGGGATGAAAGGCATGTTTCCACAACCCCGTCTTCTCTCTTCCCCCCCAAAAACACAAAAACACACACGTGAAAGGACAGTTGTCTGTGTGTAATCTGTAAAAAGCATGCCTAGTACCCGAAAAAAGGGCCCGAAGGACATCAGTCCTTGAACTGGGGTTATAGATGTTTGCATCTACCCCAAGAACATTACACAAAGTTTCTTAAGTTAACAAAAAAAAGACATCTCATAGCAACTAACACCTATTTTGTTTTCGTCAAGCAATCATAGCCCTGCAATGGTGTAGTGTGTTTGGTGATTTAAAAATGATGATTGGTCGGAGCTGAGATTGGTGTTAACTCTTAGAGTTAAAAGCACTGGTTGTGGGTTCCGTGGACCCCGGTTCGATTCCCATGGGGTTTTCAACCCTCAAAATCCCCAATTAAAAAAGAAAGGGGGAGGGACTTGCATAGAATGAAGCCCCGCAGTCAGGGACGAATGGGAAATATAACTGGAAGGGGGGGGGGGAAAGGAAAAGATGGAGATGGTGGAAAAAAAAAGTTAGGAGAAGTGACAAGAGAAGTACAGCGAAACAGGATTACCAAAGGCCGGAAAATGACTCCCCGGGTGACACGGACTAACAACGGGGCCATGGGTGAGGGGCAGGTGATTCTGGGTGGCGTGGCTGCATGCTGGATTCACAGCCCCTGATGGTAAGAGTTCTGCCTGTGGGGACTGGGAGTACATCCAGATCTAAAAAGTGAGGGCGGGGGCCAGGCAAGGGAATTTGGGGTTTTTTTTTTTTTTTTCTTTTTGGGCTTTCCTTTCCCCCTTTTTTTTAAAAAATTCCCCCCTCTTCCTTTAAAAAAAAAAAAAATTTAATTTTTTTTTTTTTTTCAAAAGGAAAAAAAAGGGAAAGGGGTTTTTTTCTCTTCAAAAAAAAAGTTTTTTTTGGCCTTTGTTTTTTGGGAATTTGTCGGGTTGGGGGGGAAAAACCCAGGGGGGCCTCGAAAATTTTTTAACGGGGTTTTTCCTTTTTCCTTTTTTGGGGGGGCCCTTTTAAGGCTGGGGGGGGAAAATTTAAAAAAAGGGGGGAAAAAAAAAGGGGGTTGGGGGAAAAAGCTTTTACAAAAAACACGGAGGAAACCAGGGGTCTGGTGAAGGGGACTAACACCGGGGAACTGGCGAGGACATGATTCTAAATGGAGTTATGGGGTTCACACCCCAAGGGAAATTCCCCTGTCTAAGTAACCAAAAAAAAGGGACTCCGCAAAAACCAGTTTTTAAGCATTCCGATGCCTGAAGTTTGGAGAAAAAGTGAAAAAAGGGCGGCCCAGTAGTTGGCCTTACTCACAAACTGCCCGGGCATTTCACCCATTTCAACAAAAAATTTAAATTTAATGTAATAAGAAAAAAAGGGGCCCTTGATGATAAGAAAGAACAGGGCGGGGTGGGGAACCCTTTACCCCCTTTTTGGAGGAGGGAAGAAATTTTGGGGGTTTGGGAAAAAATAGTTAAATGACAGAGGGACACAGAGAAACCGCAAAAAGCCAAAAAAAACCCAAAAGGGTGTTGTCTAGAACCCAAGTCAGAGTTTTTGCCAAAGGATGAAAAACAAAAATTTTCACGGGTGGGTTTGGCATTTGGGCCAGCGGCCTTAGACCCCAGTAAGAACCCCGTAAGTGTCTCTGGACTAATACAGGCCCCCAACCAAAAAAAATGATTAAAAGGTCTGTTTTAAAAGGGAAGCCACCGACAATTTATACATTACTGAATGTTTGAACTGGTCTTGCCAATACACGGTTTTTTAAAAAAAAACGGGTTTAAAATTAAAATTTGAAAACCCAAAACTTAATGTTAAAAATTACTTTTCGGGGAAGTGAAATTTTGGGGAGGGCCTTAACCCGCCTATTCTTTTTGGGGTCTTGGAAAAGGTAAACAAAAATTTTTCTGGGATTATCTTTACTCTTTTTTTTTTTTTTTTTTTTTTTTTTTTTTTTTGTTTTTGGAAAGGGGTTTCTTTTGGAGCGGGGTGCCTAACTCCTTTAGACCAGGCTGGTCGAATCAAAACCCCCTTTCCCCCCAATTCGGGGGTTTAAAGGGGTGGACACCCCGGGGTTATTTTTACTCTTTAAATGAGGCATTGGGAAATTGTCTATTGCTTTGTACGCCCAGGGTTTAGTTTCTTCTATGCAGCACTGGCAAAGATCCACAGAACAGGCCCCCTACAGCGGGGACTCCCTAGACTTCCCTGTGTCCCCGATTTCATCCTCTTTCGCAGGAGACAAAACGGGAATTTTAAAGACTACGTCTTTCTTTGTTCTTTGTTTCTTTTTTTTTGTTTGTTTTTTTTTTCCTTTTTTCTTTTTTTTTTTTGTTTGTTTGTTTCGTTTTTTGTGTGTGTGTGTGTGTGTGTGTGTGTGTGTTTTTTGGGGGTGAATGTGCAAATGTGCCCCTTTTGTTATTTGGGGCCCCCCGAGAGGATAAAAGGGTGTCCTTATAAATGAATTGTTGCTTGAAACAGGGCTCTCACTTACCCATATGCCATTTTGGTGAGGTACTGACTGACCAGAGCGCTCTCCGATCCCCCTGCGTTCTTATGCTGGGTTACAGGCATGCACAGCCTTTATTTGGGGTGGATTAAAATTTAGGTCCCGTGCTTGCAAAACCTCTCTCTGCCTCCTGAGACTGGGATTACAGACACAACTACCCCCCCCGGGTTTTATGTATGCTATGATAAAAATCAGGGTTTTTTGCATGCTCGACAAGTATTTTGCAATTGAGTTTCATCCTAAGCGGGAAACTTCAGTTTTGACATTCCCTGAGACAAAATCCCAACTCCCAATCAGGGCGATTCCATCTTGGTGCTATCCCCAGGGTTCTTCTTTCGTCACCGATTTTCTCTTTTTTTTTTCCCTTTTGTCTCAGGTGGGGGCAAAAAATGTTTAATTTCCAAAAGGAGTTTTAGCTAACTGCGATGGCAGCCGAAAATCCCAGCACTCAGAAATCTGTTAAGGCAGAAAGATTGTGAGTAATTTAGTGAAGCCTGTATCAGAAAAAAGGGAAGCACAAAGGAGCAGTATTGGGGTCCAACATATGAATGTCTTAACATCCAAGTTATAACACCAACTGAATACAACCAACACAAACATGTTTTTACTCACCCATACAACACACACACACACACACACACACACACGCATGAACACACCACACTTACTCACCACATCTAACAAAATTACTCTGTCACATTTCATGCATGAACATGATGTGCTAACAGGAACCATGTGTGCCACACACATGAACACACATCAACACACGCATGTGCACACCCGCACTGCAAGGATTTTTCCCGCTTCAGACGAAATGGCCCCACAACCTGGATTTAGGAAACTGTTTCCCTTTTTTTCCTACATTTCCATCCCTTTCCTTTTTTTTCTTTATAATGTGGAAATTTTCCAAAAAGAGTCTAGTAGACCTAGTTCCTGAAACCCTAACATGCCCCGATCCCCAATTTGTTCCCCCCAAACGCCAATGTCTCCCTAGCAGGAAGAAAATTTGGGTGCACAAAGCTTCATTTTTTTTGCCCGTCATGTTTTGTTTTTTTAGACAGTTTCTCAAAGTACGGGATACACTTCCACACACACATAAACACACATGCCACATAACTCATGATGAACACACGTTTCACACAACCACCCAAAAAGAATGCAAAAAAAAAACAACTGCACAAAAACACACGAAGCACAATTTGTGCACACAATCTGAAAACTAATGAGGTTGGCCTGGAGCTCACTCTGTGCCTAGATGGGCTTTGAGATCCCCCCGCCCCAGCCCTTTTAAGCCTAACTAGGCTTCAGGTATGCACCAACTCCCTTTCAGACTTCATTCTTTGCACTCTGTAGGGATATGAATATTTCCCAATCACTCGCCTTGGTTTAAAAAAATTCCTGGCTCTAAGCCCCTTTACTAAAAAACAGATAAAGCCTCCCCGGAATCATGAGAAGTACCACAAGGGCAAAGTCCTTGTTGGAGTCCAGTTCACAGTCCCTTTTTTGTATTCTCCCACTTCCCACTTTGTCCCTTGCCCCGCGATTTAGAGGATTAAGGAAAGCGCAGAGTAAAATCCATTTGTTAAAAAGATCACAGAACCTCCCAAACCAGAGGTCCTCTCCCCGGGTCCCCCGCTTGCCCTTCAGTGCAGAATTCTTGAAATAATCCCCCCTTGGTAGTCATCCACCTGTGTTTAAACCCCTTTCCCGGGCCTTCATGGTTTTTCCCTGATGAACAAAACAAGCTTGTAGACATGCAAAGAAAGGGAGACACGGATCATCCTTAAGGGGCCTATATTTTAACAAATCACAGAATTTAACTATAAGGATACATGGTGTGTGTCGGCACCCGAAGGGCCGGTAAAAAAAAAAAATGGATCGCAATTACCCATGCCCAAACCAAAAGGGGGCTGTAAACCCAAACCCTCCCAAATCTCTAGCCCTTTCCTATTTTATTTCAAGGAAAATGGAAAGAGATTTTACACTAATCCAATTGTTTTCAAGGAGGGTTTTTGCATATTTCTGGAAGGTGCTTTAAAACTGGATGGTGACTGAAAATTTCAGCACTCTTTGTGGGGGGAAAATGGGACCCACGGCAAGATCCTCCACTCTTTTGGCATGGATGACCTCTGGAGACCCTTTAAAACAAAAAAAAGACCCTCCTACTGGGATTTGAGCCTGCCTTGGAGAGCTCGGTATCTTTTAAGGGTTTTTTGGGGTCTTTTAGCATTTTTCTCTCCCTCCCTTCTGTGTGGGGTGAATCAAGGCTCTGCTTCAACCAGTCCCCCCTGCATTTGGTTTTTATTTTCTTGGGGACTTCTTTTTTTCTGTCTCGTTTCTTTTCTGTCTCTGTCTGTCTGTCTCTTAGTCTCTGTCTCTGTCTTTCTGTTTTTTTCTTCTTGTCTCTCTGGTGGTGTCTCTCTCTCCCCCCCTCCTTTTGTCATTGTTTCAGTTTTCTCGTTGTTTCCATTTTCATCTCTGGCCTTGCTTTTCCCCAGGCCGCAAAGCCAAACCCAGCCTGTTTCAGCAGGCGCCGCCCCAAACCTGAGCTCCAAGAGTTGAAGGGAGGAATTTTAGCAAAGAGATTTGGGGTGGGGGGGGGAAGGGCACTGTTGATAACAAGGGGGGGGGGAGGGGGAGTAGAAAAGAGCGAGAACTACCCCTCCCGGCAAAAAGCCAAAATGCCCCCCAAAAGCCCTTTCGGAACCCCTTCTCTGCAGAAACGGCCCCCGGCCCTTTACCCGTGAGGCGGTCCTCTTCTGGTATCCCAAAGGGTGGCTTTCCCGTCTGAACCACGCCACAGATAGCTCCCGAAATGAGGAGACTAAAGACTGGGAGGTTTGAGGGGGTTGAGATGATGCTACAGGATTAGGAAGATAGTCGAGGGCCATCTGTGGATGATGTCGGGCGGTTTGGGGAAGACTGGAAAGGGGGAAGTTTTCCACTATCCCCAAGCTGAACCAGGGGTTTGGGGGGTGCAGGTTTCTTCTTTGCCATCTGGGCCCAGATAGTCAGTTCCCGGTCCTTATCTGTTTTGGGGGTTTAGGAAGGCAGGTGTGCTTTAGGGGGTAATTCTCGGTTCCCTTTGAAACCCAGACTGTAAAAAGATGGGAGGGGGAAAGGAAGTGGAAAGGGGGGGGTCAGTCAAAGATTTTAGGGGCAGAGCAAAAAAGGAAGAAAATTTGCCTTCGGTTTGGTATGGAGACAGATTTTGGGAAAACAGTAATTCCTGGGTGCCGGCGACCCCCGTGGGGTGTTTTACGTCAGCACCCGAGGCCAGGGAGGAGGTACTCAGGGTCTTCCCGGAAACCTGCTGGGCATCACTTGGCCAAGATAGCTTTCTGTGACTACTTTCAATGTACGATATAATAGTGTGTGTGGCTTTGCACACGACAGTGTATGGGCACAAGGTGAATGCGTAATGTGACTGAGCAAAAGACCCAGGACTTCAAGCTCTTGAACTCCAGCTGCTCTTTGGGAGAACTCTGGGGTGTGGAGAAAAATTTTTGAGGGCCAGCCTGTCTCACCACCAGCCCCGTGCAATTTAACACGGGAACCCACTCAGCAGGGCTCTGCGGGGGTCAGAGCCCCGTTAACCAGTCCATAAGGGAAAGAGAAAGATGCCTCCTTTGAAATCGATGGTTAAAAATCCCGGTTGTCGGCCAGTGGTGGCCATGCTGCAGTCGCCGCGCTCTGGAGTCCAAGGGGTGGAGTCTGTTCTCCCGAGTTCGAGTCCAGCCTGTGCTTGCTCACAGCAGCCTGGAAAAAAAAAAAAAAAACCCGGTTGTCTAGTTCCCTCCCAATGACCTGCAAGTGACTTGTGGTGTTTGAGCCCAGTTTCCCCATCTAAGGGGCGTCCTGAGCACAGCAGCTAATAATGTTAAGCATTTAATAAATGCTAAAATTCTCTGTATTTTCTGTCTCTCTGTGTGTCTGTCTCTGTCTTTTTTCTCTGTCTCTGTCTATCTCTCTGTGTGTTCTGTCTCGGTGTCTGTCTTTCTGTCTCTCTCTCTGTCTCTCATCTGCCTCCTCCCCCCTTTATCTACTCCCACCCTCAAAGGGCAGGCAGGGATTTCAAAAGGCAAATAAAAGGGGGATGCTGTTTTCCCATGGTGATGGTGGTAGTTTGTATTTACGCCACTGGCGCAAATAAATTTTCAGCGTATTTTTAACACTGGGGTTTTTTCCTTTTTTATTAGCCACGCACATCATGATCGGTTTTATTGGGATAGAAATTTCCCTGATGTTATGGCAGGTATCTGGAAGGATGGCCTTATGAAGTGAATAAAGGGCATGACAAATCTTCCTTATTGTGATACTTTCCCCATTACTCGGGTTTTAATCAGAAATTACCCTTTAGAAAAGGGTTTAAGATAAACATACAGTCATTGCGGGATAAAAAATCCTGATTTTCCCAATGGGCCCTAATTGTTATTGCCATTGTGGGGGGGTTTAATGTTGATTGAACCGGTCTTAAAGCATTGAAAAATAAAGGAGTTTGTGACAGGCATTTGGATTAGTATATTCTGAAATTAAAGAGAAGACAGATTTCAATTCTCCAAATTGATATCCTCACCCCCTACGTGCCCAGTGACGGGGGGCAGATGTCATGAAGTACAGGTGCCCCTCAGGGAATATTGGGCAGGCTAGTCTCCTGGGCAAGCTTCCAGGGAAGAGATTCGGCTGCAGAGGGGATTGGGGTTTAAAGGCCCCCTTTGAGGTCCCTTAAAAGCATACTTGAGTGGATGATGAATACTTCAACAGCACTGTGTTGCTCAAACAGCATTATCCCATACCAAACCTTGTTTGTCACCACGGGGGGGGAATGGGGGACAAAAATTAAAAACTATGGTTCCTCTGTTCTCTCTGATATTTTTTCCTCTAAAGGGAAGCAAAAATTGGGGGACATTCCATCTTAAGCACCCCTTGTTTCCCTTGATTTCTTTTTCAATCCTCATCTTTTTCCCAAAGCTCCATCTTCAAGCACCTTAAGAAATCTTACTTAAGCAAAGAGCCTTATTTTCTTTTAGTTTCCTCAAAGGGGATGCTAAACAGCAGGAAATTGGAAGAAGACTAAACTTTTTTCGCTCCTATTAGGTGTAGGCCTAAAAAAACTTGCTTTGTTTAAGAGAGGTGTGTGTATGCTCTCAGGCAGGGTTGTGTAGTGTGTGTGTGAGAGTGTTTGTGTGTGCGTGTTGCATATGGGGGGCAAACGTAGGTGGGGTTTCAGGAAATTCTTTGTGCTCAAAACCTTCTGACGGTTTGTCTGTATTTTCTCTCCCTTTGGGAAATGCAATACCTTCTGTGTGCCAAGGTATAGCCGGAGAGATTTTCGGGTCTGATGTTTGTACACTACCCAGGGTTTTCCATCCTATCTGAGCTTCTCGTTTTGACATGTCAAGATTAGCGCTTTTTGTCTTTGTATGCTCGTTGGTTCTCTTTCCTGTCATGGGGCATGAGACCCCCGTATCCAACCTGTGAAATATGATGTCCTGAAGCCCCCTTTTCCCGAGAAAGACTCTGTAGGAGCCTTTGGGACCTCCTTCCCGGCTGCCCCACTTCCCCCTTTCCTGCCAGGAGAGATCTAATTTCACAGAAATTAGTTCAGGAGGATCGTTTGCTTTTATGGCATCAGCGCCCGGGCGCTGTAAATGGGGGCCCCTAGCAGCAGCCCCTTTGGGACTTGAAGACTCCAAAGGGGTTCATCTCTTCACCCCCTCCCTTGGGCCCTACCCGTCAGGACTGACAACCCCTTTTAGTCCCTCTCAGCAAAAGAAAAGTGTGAAAAGGGGGGCTGTGGTAGATCAGAGGAACATAGAAGCTAGTAAAGTTACTAATGATTAGAGGTGGATTCCCGCGGTTAATCACTGCACAACAACCCAAACCTGTGAAAAAGGGTACTCTTCAAAAATTCATCAGAATTTCAGTTCTTACCCGCCTTCCCTACTTTTATTGGACCCAGATAAAGCTGATAGGGGTTTTCTCACTAGATTTTACTTCAGAGACCCTTTTAGGGGATCAAATTGTAAAGACAGACCAGTTCAGGTCTTGATGTCATCTCTTCTTTCCCATCCCCTTCGTGTCGCCTTTCACACCTCCCCCCAAATTCAAGGTCCCTCTACATGGGGGGACATTGCAACTGTAGGCAGACTGTACCCCCCCATCAGAAATGAACCTTCTTTGGGTAGTTATCCGATGAAAAGAGAGAGCTAGGACTCCCGCCCTGGGTCCTGGGGCCCATTGCCGACACTCTGGTCCTAACTGGTAGTTTTTATTTGCGCTTCTTTTTTTATATTTGGGGATTAAAAAAAGGATTATACCTGTAGTAAAGCGCTCTACTTGAGTACCTCCCAGTCCCCCCATGTTTTTGATCCCATTATCTACTGAAAGAACGGTTTTTTTCCTTGGGGTGCTAGAGGATCTTGCTGTAAAAATTTTGAAAGAATTTTGGGATTTAGGGGTTTTGGGGATAAGGGAGAGGGGGGAAATTTGGGGATGAGCACGGCCCTTTCCCTGAGTGCAGATCAAAACCAAATGCCCAGATTTCCCAATTTTTCCCAACCCAAGGCTAAACCCCTGGCTTGGGGCTCCTTCCTTTTTGTTCTTCCCTACCCTGACAAAGCAAGGCACTTTGACTTGAAGCCCCGTTTTTCCCTATAGAGATAAGTTGGGAGCCCCAAGGGGGTTTTTTAGCCCGGAAAAGAATGAGCCTAAGAAAGAAGGCCTGCCCTTTTGGCCAGCCCCCCAGGATTCAAGGCCTTTTGGACGGAATCCGTTGCCCCCTGCTGGGGGCGGAGGGGGGCACGGAGGAGCGGGTTTAAAGAAGTGGAGGTATCCTCTGTTCCCTTCACCCCGTATCGGCCCCCAGAGAGGGTGGGATTTGGCGTAAAGGGCGGGTGGGGTGGATCTCGGCCCCCCCGCCTCCCGCCCCCAACCCCGTTCAGGTTTCAGTCTCCCCTCGTTGTAGCAGAGCGAGAGAAAAAGGGAGGGCAGAAAAGTGAGTGTGGGGGAGACAAGCAAAAAATACCCTCATGAAAATGCTAAGACCCTTGCTCCTCTTTTTTTTGGTTGGGAAATTAGATTTTCAATATAAAAACAATCTCCCAACATTTTAATGGGCTCTCATGCCCGCACTTTCGGTATTTTGAAAAATAAATCCCCCCCCCGTCGGAATGAATTCGCTGTCAAATCGGCTCCCGGAGAAAATGGTGGGGAAAGGGATGGAGGCTTTTTTTTCTTTTTAGGGGGGGTGTCGTTCCCCCTCTAACTCCCCCCTAAACTGGATTGTTGAAAGAGTGCCTGGATTTTGAGTAGCAACCCGGGGTTTTTGGGAAATTTGGGGAAAGCAAACCCTTTGGGGGGGTTTTAAGAACCTGTGGCGTGGGTGGGGGACACATGATGAGAACCCCCCCGGGGGGTGGCGGGGAAAAAAATGAAAAAAAAGGGTAGCAAAATCCTGACACTAAAATAGGGATGCGAAGTGCCAAAAAATTCTGACATTACCCAATTCTGCGAATTGAACCCAATTTTTCTAAATTTTGGGGGCCAAGCGGGCGCCAGAAGAAAAAAGGGGGAAGTTTGAGAGATCCTTTTGTAGGGTAAAATTTCATAGGAAAGAATGGTTAGGCTCGAGCTTGCGGGGGTTTCAGCGTTTAAGCCACAGGTCTGCCCCGGAAAAGGGCCTCGAATCCGGGAAATTTCTCATTTCCATAAGGTGGCCGTAGCCAATGAAAATTAGGATCGAACCGCGCCACCCAACCCTTTAAAGGATGAGTGACTTGGCGGTTTAAATTGCATTTGAGGGGTTGGTTTTGCTGGCAAAATTTGGGGGCCCCGGGATTGATGCGGCCCGAACTGGGGGGGGTTTAATATGAAAATATCGGGAAAAACTAGACTTTGGATTGAATTTTTTTTTCCGGGTTTCTTCAATCGCAAGGTTTGTAGGTCGGTAATAATTTCCCTTTTTCATCTATAAAGTGGAGAGCGAATTCCCCCCTCCCTTTCCCCAAAACCTTATTAAAATTTTGGCTACTTTTGGAGGCCTTCTAAACGATTTTGCCCCCCCGCCCCCGGAAACCTCCCCCTGCCCTGCCTTAAGTTATTTTCCCCTTTTTTGAAACGAAATTTAGGCCGCTTTCTTGATAGCCGGAATTGAAGAAATCGTGCCTCACAGGATCCCTTAGTCCTACCTCCTTGCAAGTCGGAAAAACCCCCTGCGAGGGTAGAATCTCACCAAAGGTTTGGGAATGGTTTTCCCCAGATCCCTTCTGAGCTTATTTGCATCTTTTTGCTAAAAAAACCTTCCCCCATCCCCTTTTGGGACCTAGGGGGGCTTCCCCCTGCCCGGCCTTGGCCCCCCTGGGCCCCCCGCTTGAAACGCCCCCTGCCGGCGACAGAGCACCGCGCTGCGGTGATGGGGCCCGCACCCTCCGGGAGGCGGAAGGGGGACCGTGGCGGGGGGGCGGAGGGCCCGCCGGTGCGCGATCCCGGGGTTTGGGCCCCGAGACCGTGCGCGAAAAATTATGCCCTTTTAATTTTTGAAGCGCGCCAGCCCCCGATTGTGATTTTAAATTTGGGCGATGATTTGGGGGGCGGGCAGTGCGGGGCTGGCCGCCTCTTTTTTCAATTTTTTGCCCGGAAACCTTAAATATTTGTAATTGAAGCTGGAGGACTTGCCTTGTTTCACTGATAAAAAAAAAAAAAAAAAAAAAAATTTCGGGGGGAAAAAAAGCAACAAATTATAGGGCTGGGAGAAAAAATGTTAAATCAAGGTTTGAACGCGCGGTGCTCGGACCCATTTAAATCCCCCCCCGGCGGGGCCGTTGGGGCGGAGGAAAAAATCTGAGCCCGTGGGTTGCCCCCCCTCTGTTTGCTCGCACGTCATTAATTCGAAAATTTGGTTTGAAGGATGTCAGAAGATTTCGGGGGAATCGGGGAGCGGTTAAAAAGGGGTCTGGATGGGGGAGCGAGGTCGCGAGGTAGTTGTGAGGGACCAGAGACCCGGGGTCTGTCTGTGCTAGCTCTGCCGAGCCCGAAAGGCTGCCGCGGGGTGCCCCGTTGGTGCGCACGCTGCGTTTCCCTCCTGAGACACTTTCCCTTGACAGTCCCCAACGCTTTGGGAAAGGGGCCTGACCTTTTCCCACCAGTGGCATGTACCCCGCTTCCGTCCGTGTCCAATGTCCGCTTTAAAAGCCCTGCCAATGATTTGTATTACGTTTTAACAAGTTCTCTGTTCCTAAAGCTCTTTGAACCTGGTTCCCCCCTCTGATCTTGATGTTTTTCTAAAAATATTGGGGTTTCCCGGGAAGACAGGGATCAAGCTTCCTTTGAAATCTCCCTCCTCCCCCCTCACTTGAACAAACCTAAAACCGAGTGCCCCGCTTAAAAAAAATGTCTACAGAACATCCACACCGACCGAGCGCTGTCAAGGCCCCTAGCGGCAGCCTGACAAATAGGTGCCACAGAAATCCCGCCCCTTTAGCAACTTCAGGTGGTTCCTAAAAGGGGTGCTCCCTTTAGGGGGTAAACTTGTTTCATTTCTGGGGAGGAGCCAGCGGTGTAGGGGGTTGAGATGTTTTAGTTACTACTGTGGGGGGTGGAGGTTGGGGGGGAAAAAAGGGAAAAGAGGGGGGGGGAGGGGACACAATAGGACAGAGAGGTTGATTTAATTATGCTTTCCCCTTGGTTCTGTAGAATTTTTGGGGGGAAAGGGGGAAGGGGGGGGGGTTTGAAGCTTCAAAGGGGAAAAAGAAAATGTTTTGGGTGGGGGGGGGGGGGGGGGAAAGGAGATGAATTTGGGCTCAAAATGGTGTTGAAAGGCAAAATCACGAAGATGCCTGGCCAAATGTCTGGAAAAAAATCCTAAGAGAGCTGCATCCCGAAGTGGTCCTTGACCTTTTAAATTCAAGCAAGGGAGATGTGGAGCAAGATTGTCAAATAGCAACATGAAAAAGTATGGCAAGCCAGGTTTTGTTTAAAATGCCAAATTTAAAATCCAGCTGGGGCTGGCCAAAAAAAAAAAGCACATTGTTCAGATAAAATCCCTTTGGGGAGGGGGGCAATATCCCACCTATGAAGGGACAGTGCCGGGGATCTTTAGACCCTTTTTTTTCCTGTGGGGGTCCTCTGAGAAAGGGCTCCCCTCCTCTCCTTTTCTCTCTCTCTCTTCTCTCTCTCTTCTCTCTCTTTCTCTCTCTGCTGTTTCTTTACCCGTTAGTTTCCTGAAGTTGTCCCTCAGAAAGAATTTTACCCCTCACCTCTTTCAATATAGCCTCGTTTTGTTTTGTGCTTTTTGATGAACCTTTGGTGGCAAGCATTGTATGCCGGAAATTTTCATTTAAACCCGAAAAATGAGAGTGAAAACACAAAAAAGCCCGGTCCCCCCTGAGGCTCCTGAAGTTTCTCCATTCTTACCTCAGGGGGAAAAAGTTGAAAAATAGCTTAATATATTTCTTTCAAAAAAGGGAAACCATCTTAGAAAAAGACAACACAGAAGGTGTCCCTGATGCCATGGGGGGATAAAAGATGAGATTAGAGGGTTGTCACTGAGGTTGTGGGAAAAGGGGGGCTGGACCTGAACTCGGGCCTTAGCTTTAATTCCGTTTTGCCCCCGTAATTGGGGGGGGGGGGATGAAGACCGAAAAATTGAGTATTTTTAATGTTACATAGTGATTAATGAATTGCACAGCCCTTTAAAAAACCCCCATTTCCCCCCCTTTTTCCCGGTCTATTGGTAGACGCATAGTGGGAGTTTTACTTCCTAGGTTTCCCTCCCCCCTCCCTTTTCCGTTTTTTCTGGGTTTCCCCCCTTTTTGTATTTATACAATAGTGCCTACTTTACACTTCCAATTTGGGGTTCATATGGAGAGTTGTTTGTACAGGGTTGTTATCAGTTTTTCTTGAAACTTCATAAAAACGCCCCACTTTAAAAGCGCATGGTTCACCAGTCATCGACCCTACCTGAAAACCCCTTGTGTGCTCAACATCGTGTGCGTATCAAACCCGAGTCCGTTCCTTTAGCTCTGATAGTAGCTCTTTTTTTTGTTTGTTTGTTTTGTGTTTGCCGGGTTTTATGTAGTCCTGGCTGTTCTGAAATTGGTATGTAGACCAAGTTTGCTGAACTCACGAGACCCTCTTGCCTCTGTTTCCCAGTGCTGGAATTAATTCATCACATGCACCCTTTGCCCCGTCTCAATGTCTTTTCTTGTGCCCCTGGAACCTAGCTTGGTTTGGTATGGGAACATTTATTTAATGCATAAACACTATAAGAATTAAAAAATAGAAAAAAATTTTAAATTAGTTCCTGGGGATGGAGAGATGGCCAGGGTTTTTAAAAGCACTGACTGCTTTCTAGAGGTGCTGGTTCAATTTTCCCAGCAACCCCCATGGTAGTCTGTAATGGGATTGATGCCCCCCCTTTGGTTTGTTGAAGACAGCTATAGTTTATCTATAAATAAAATAAATTTAAAACTTAAAAAGCAAAAAAAAGAAAAGAAAGAAATTTCAGTTACCTTTTCTTTTAAAATTTATGATTTTTTATTGTTATGCGTGGCTATGCCCTATGTTCTGTGTGCCGTTTTTGGGGCCCTTGTGTCCATAGAGGCCCCCAAGTGAGCTTCAAGTCCCCCCAAAACTGGAGTCCAGATCACTTCACCTGCCATGGCCTTGGCACAGGCCTGGGGTCCTCGCAAAAGCAGCAAAGGGGTTTTTAACCACTTTAAAACCCTCTCTCCCCAGTCCCCTTTTATTTTGCATTGTTTTACTTATTATTTTTTTATAAACTTTAAAAAAAAAAGACATCACATACCAAAATTAATAGACCCAAAGTCTATTATCTGTGTTTGTTTTTTTGTTTGTTTTTTTAAGGCTGGGGTCTAGCTGTTTTTCAAAATGTCCTTAAAAACCTAGACCCCAAAACCCGACCTTCCCCCTCTCAAAATTTCTGATTAGCTGGAATAAGATATGCTGCCTTTAATAGGTTTTTTTTTAAATCCCCCATTAGGTTTTGTACAGTGAAAAAGAATAATAGAAGATATAAACAAATTTAGAATTTTAAGTAGATTTGGTTGGGGTCATGCAAAGGGGGTAAAGTATTTACTGACAGCCTAAAACCAGGGTTCAATACCCGAATTTCCCCCCAAAACACCAAAATTCAAAAAATATATTTAGGTGGGGAGTTTGGCTCCACACTTTAAAAAAATTGAGGGGGTTAATTTCCCCGCAACCAAATGGGGAACCCCCAAAATCCATAACTTTGTCTGCGAATTCAACACCCTCTTTTTAGACCCCTTTTGGGCACCATACAATAATGTGGCCCCACATACTGCAGGCAAAAATTCATACATATAAAATAAAATTAAAAAGAAAAAAAGTTTTCCCGGTGTGGACATGCCTTTAACCAAAAACTTTAGAGGGAAAAGGGGGTAAACTCTGTGAGTGTGATGCCAGGGAGTGAGTTCCGGCCAGCGAGGGCTACATAGTAAAATCTGGAGAAGAGGGAAAGAGACAGAGACAGAGACAGAGAAGAGAGAAGGAAGACAAAAAGACAGAGACACAGACAGGACAGCGAGACACAAGAGGCGGGAGAGACAGGGAGAGAAACTTGAAAAATAGACTAGGAAAGACCCCAAAAAAACAGGATCTGCAGGGCAAGGGTACTAGGGGGAGGAAATGTCTAAAAAAATAGATTTGGACTGGCTCAAAGAGGAACATTTTTTAAAAATGCAGTAGTTAGAGCTTGAAATCAGGATTCTGTGTTTAAGACTTGTGCTTCTAGATGGGCTGAGGAACAGTGTAAAGGCCCCGGGTTTGGGGTCCTCAGAAGCCAATAAATTCAGATAAAAGCATGTGTGCAAACCCCGAATCCCACGGAAAAAAAAAAGGAGAAACACAAGAAGGGAAACTCAAGACCAGCTAATCTGGCATACAAATCAGATAACAACAAAGAGAAACCTTTTTCAAAAAGGGGAAGACAAAAAACCAAATGTTTGGGGTTTGCCCTCTCCCTTGCTGCACGTGTCCGTGGAGTGTGTGTCCCCCACAGCCCCCCAAAAGGCCCACGCCCCCCCAAATATATGCAACTCGCACACGACTACCCACATGTGCACATCTTTCACAATATTCATACTTGCACAACATGCACACATACATTCAACACTTGCACATAGACGACAAAGTTTTTTTTAAATGTAAAAATGATTTTGAATTTTTCCTTTCAGATTATTTTCCAGTCGGAAAGCAAGAATGAAAAAATGCAGCTGTTTACTCTGCAAAGCAGCAGCTTGTAAGAGCAATTATCCTCCGTGTGATGTATTCCTCTTTCATTTGTTGGATCCCAAAACAACTTCCCCTTCCCCCTTCTCCCACATGGTTCCCGGCCAAACGGATTATTTATGTCTGGTTTTATGTTCCTTTTAAAAAGTTTTTTATTTCCGACACCCCCTTTCAAAAAAGTTTACCTTAAAAATAGAAAAACCAGAGTATGAAAACAGTGTGGACAGGGTGGCACATAATCAAGATAAATAAGATGAAATTTAAATTGAAGACAAAAATTCAGTAAAAAAATTAAACAAAAGGAAAACAAAACTTTTTTTCTCCCCCAGCTTACCTGCTTAGTCTGAGGGAAAAAATTGAAGTAGAAAGGAAGTGGCTTGAATAGGGTGCTGTCATGGGGCCACACTGGCATATAGGAGGACGACAACAGACAAAAAAGTGGTATTAGGTGATTGTGCTCCTTTTGGTGGAAGGCCCCTATCCCAAGGGAAAAACTCGGGTTTTTCCCTTATGGCAAAAGGGGAGGTTATTAGCCTAGGTGTCGTGTGGGGGCGTTCAGGCTGCAACCCCCGGAGGAAGTGCAGTTTGTTTTTTTTTGACACCATGTTTTTTTGAAAAACATATTTGGAGCAGGGGAAGATTTTGCCATCTCTCTGGAGTTTTGTTTTTCCATGTGTTGGGACTTTGGGGGTTTCTTGACTTGAAAAGCCCCCATAAATAGCACCATTCACTTGGAATTCGTCTGTTCCCACATCAGGATTGTAAATGCCAGAACTTTGTTGATGTATGTATGTTTGTATTTATGTATGTATGTATTTAATGTTCAGGATACCCCTGTTAGGTCTGGTTACCCTTGCTATTTTAAAGTAAAAAAAATGAGGTTGGGGGTTTGGTTAAAGGGAAAGAAAAAAATAAAACATCAGAACAGAAATTTGAACAGTCAATCCATGTCTTAGACCCCGGCATCTGTTTCGCGGGAAATTCTGCCTCCTTGGGTTGAAGGTAACTTTAGGCCAAAGGGTTTTTGCCCATAAAATTTTCATATTCCACCCACCCACCCCTCGGGACCACGATTGATTTATCAAACCCCGTTCCCTAGCGGTGGGAGTCTTCCCCCGAGATTCTGAGAATAGGCGAGTGTTGGCAGATGGATGGCCCCCTGATGGCATTTGCGTTGAACCATGCCTAAATCCAAGCAGGGTAAAAGGGGCTGGGGAAAAAACCCCAAAAACGCTAAATAAAACCCTTTCCGTTGGTGCTGATTGAGACGTAAGCTAGGACTGCCCCCTTTAACCCTTTTTTTCCCAAACTTTTTTTTTTTTGAGCTGGGGGTTGTGTATGACAGGGAGATGTGCCTTGTTGGTGCACATTTGGGGGTCAGGGGGAAAACTTTCAGGAGTCTGTTCTCTCCCCCCACCGTTGGTTTTGGGGGAGCCAAGACCTGAAGACAGTGGAAAGGCCCTATTTTCTAGGCCCTTAGCTGTGTGTATACGTTTTCCCACACTTAGACATTTGTCCCCAGGCCCAGGCTTTTTCTTCCCCTGGGCTACATGAGGGGTGAGAGCGATCATTTTGCGGCTTTCTTTTTTTCTTTCGCTTCCGTGCTGCAGGGAGGACCATCCCTTGGACTTGTTGCCAAACCCTCCTCTCCTATTACCCGTACAGCTTTCAAATCCATCTTACCCGAAGTTTAGTTTGGTTTTGGACTTCTTACTTTGAGCTTCACTGGCTGCTATGCCTCTGACCTGATGAAATGTAATAAGTTTCAGCACACACCCTAGATCCCCGTAACCCCTTTACTGAGTAACGCCCCTTTTCTGCTGGTAGACTGAGTCTTTGGATACTCATTGGTTTTAAACCTACCTTTTCTTTAATTTTTGTGGGAGGTTAGGGGGGGGAAAACCTTTTTGAGTTTGTTTTTTTGTTGTTTTTGTTTTTGGTTTTTGTTTTCTTCTTTCTTTTTTTCTTTTTTGGTGGTGGTGGGGTATATGTGCTGGGTTTTTTACTTTATGGTTCTTTATCCCACCCTTTCCTTTGCCCTGCCCCGTTTACCCTTTTCCGATAGGAGAGAAAGAAGAAAGTGGGGGGAGAGAGATGAAAACCCGAATTATTTTTTTCCTTTTGTTTTTCTTTGAGTAAGCACAACCAAACCAAAAACCCCCCCCACAAAACCAACCAAAACCCCCCATTTTTCGTTTCTGACATTTATATCCGCCTGAAAAGTTCTCGAATCCCCCAAAAGTCACAAATTTCAGAGACAAACTGCAGTGGCAAAACCACCCTTGATAGGCACCAGGCAAGTCATGGCGTACTGCAGACAGTCTGAAACAGCCCCACTCCCCCCAACCGGGATTAAAATGAAAATATATTTTTATAAAATTTCTGTGTTTTTTTAAGAACTCCAAAATTTCCCGAATTGTCACTAAAAGGGCTGTTTATTTTTTTGTATAGGGATTTAACATGTAAGAAGTGCTCTAACGCAGAGCTGTTTTCTGGGTCTAGATTTTTATTCTTAGCTGAGCTCCCATCAGATTTATAAAACAGGGATAGTGATAAGAAAGTGGAAAAAAAGGGACAAATGTAAAAAAGGTTTCAATTTTTTTTTGAAGGGAGAAAAAAACTGAAGTGAAGAAAAAAACTAGCAAATTCAGAACCTAAGGGCAGGAATACTGGGTCAGCAGAGGCTAGGGGTTATGGAGCCTGTGTAGAGCTTCTTAGAGTTTTGGGATAGGAGGAGCAGGCTTGGGGAGCAGAGAATAGCACCCTCTGGCCAGGTCAGAAACTGCACGCACCCCACCTCCCGCACAAGGAGTCACTGAACCTGTCAGTCCCCTGTTTGAAACGGAGCTCAGCTATGATGGGAGAGCTCAGGCTCGACCCTCTCCCCCCTGGGGTGGGTAACGTCTCTTATTGTATTTACACCTGTATTAATTGGGGGCCCTTTTAAAATGTCGTCTGAGGGGGGGGGTTGTAGAAACC
>JAJTUV010006780.1:0-24097 GCA_021653895.1 Mastomys natalensis
GAATAAACAAGTATCCAATTAACTAAATAAGATTTTAAATCTGTTTTTTTTTTTGGCCTCAACTGAAAAACTATCTAAAAAATTAACAATAAAAATTAAAAATTTAAAAATTGCCAAATAACCCCTTAAATTTGGAAACTTCTAAAAGCTTTTTTTGTATAGTGGGGTTTTTTTTTTTAAAAAAAAAAAAAAAAAAAAAAAGTTTTCAAATTTTTTCCAAGCAACACATGTAGGGGGATGGTATTTAATTTACAAAAAAATTATTAATAAAATGAGTCAGAATGTTTTTTTTAATATCCCACACCAGCTAATGAGATTAGTCCAGTATTTTGCAGCTTTGTTGAGAAAAATTTCCCTTTTGTTTGTTTGCTTGTTTTTTTCCAGACGGGTTTCTCTTGTACCCTGGCTGTCCCCCCGGGAACCCACTATGTAGACCAGGTGACCTAAAAAACCCAAGACTGCCTCCCTCGGCCTCTCAGTGCTGTGTTTTAAAGGGAAAAGGAGGTAAGGGTGGTGTTTTTGTTCAGAGCCATGCAGGAACCCCTCCGGCTTATTCAACCTGAGTGGAAATTACCCTGATTCCTTTTTTATTCATTTATGAGTGTGTTGCGGGGATCGAACCCAGTCTTCAGGGACTCTCCCCCGAGGGGTCCAGCCCACCGTCTTAGCTCTTTTTCTTAGGGGCCGAAGGCCACGGGATTTTGCTGCTTTTACACAGTTTAAAAACTCTGCCTTTTTTTTTTTTTCTGGCAGTTCCTGAGGGAAAAAGTGGCGTCCCAGTTTTCGATTCATAGCCTGAGAATGAAAACCTGTGTCGCTAAGTTTCGTACGGTACCGGCCCACGCCAAAGGCCACGCATCGGGCGCTCTGTGGCACATTCCGCCATGGCTCGAGCCAGGGGCAACAAGATGAGGTAAAATGATTTCCGATGCCAACACCGCTGGAAGGGGTTTAAAGGCAACATTCCTGCTGCGCACCAGGGAAAAGGTAGCCGCTTACACAGGGCCACACCTAGTGATGGGGGGTCATGGGATCCTTACTTTTTGCGTGTAGGCACTTTTCTTGATACCTCTATGTGTTTTCCTCTGAACAATAGGGTTCAAAAGCGCCAAAGAATGCAACAAGTCATCAAGAAACTTTTTTTTTTTTTTTTTTTAAAGTTCAGGCTTTTCAAAAAAGAAAGTCATAGTTTAGTCTTGTAAAAGTAAATAAAAATAATGGGGAAAAAAATGCGAAGCTTGCGTGTGTCTTCACAGATTACCGTCCTTTTTCTGCGCCTCATCCCCCCAAAGGAGGCGGGCTTTCGCTCCCGTTTACTTACAGTGTGGACTTTTACCACAGCTCTTTAAAACCAGGTGAAACCCCATATTCTTCCTGTTTTCCCTTTTGTTACCTCATCTCTGTCTGTAATGTCTTCTTTCGCCAAGGGCTCTCCAAAAAAAGCCTTAAGGGTGGCGCACCGGCGGGGATTTCAAATCCCCTGCCTGCTGCCCGGGGGGACGCTCATCTCCGGGGAGGTGGAGCAGTGTGACAGGGAGAAGTAAGAGATAGAATCAGGGCTGACACTCCCCAGAGCAGGGGGTAAAAATCCTGTAAGACCTACACGGCTAGGTTTTAAAAAGTATACACAGAAAATCTACCGTGCCTAGACAGCAAAACTACAATTTCCGGACAAGCTTTTGAAAAAGGCCCCGGGAAAGGGATTGCACCCTGGCCACTGCCAGGGAGACAGACTGATTTAAGTGTACAAATGTCTATAGAAAAAATTATTTTTCTTAGGAATATGCAGAACTAAAGTATAATGTAACCCATTCAAAATGCATTCCACGGGAAAGGGAGAAAGCAGTAAATGAGTAATCTGTTTAAGCAGAGGTTGCAATGGAAAATAAGTGTTCTTTTTTCAATTTTGGGCTGCTTATTATTTTTCCTGCAATGGTGATTTCCCAAAAGGAAATAGACCAGCAGGGACATGTGGGACATAAGGAGAAAACAGACAGCAGACAGTTTGGGAAAATGGCTTACAAAGACTTTTATAAAAAAGGGAGGGGAACGGGAGGTGGGGCCCTTTAATGAGAAAATGTTTGTTTAACTTTTTGCAAAGTCCCTTTTCTTTTTCCAAATTGAGGAGGGGGAAAAACCCAGGATTTAAAGGGATGCATGTAGAATAAATAAAACAAGAAACGAAAATATGAAAAGAGAACAAGAGGTTTTAGAACTAAAAAATACAAACTTGTATTTATTTTTTCCCCAAAAATAACTGTGGTTACAGAAAAAAGTTCCTCCTAAATGGGAGTTCCCAAGTCGAAACACCAGCACCGAAAGACGACAAAAAAAGGAGAAAAAAGCGGGTGTGTTCGAATAAAGCTGTCTAAGGTATGTGGAGTTTTTTCTCTAAAAAATGATAAAATACAGAGACAATATGTAAAGAAAAATGACTTAGCTGCACTTAGTTTAAAAATGGTGTGTTGATCAGCCAAAAAAGTGTAAATATTAAATAGGTCATTTAAAAAGAATAAAAAATAAAATAAAATTGGCCCATTAAATTTGGAATTTTGGCAAAAGAAGGGCAAGAACTAAGGGGGGGCTTGGCTTCCGTTGGGAAGCACGGGGGGCATGCATGGCATCCTCCGACTGGGATGGTAGTCACATCCCGCACCGCCTTCCAACATGAAAGAAAAGGCGGGGATCACAATGCTATGAATATCCCGGGAAATTTTTTATATCGTGCCCAAAAAATGCGAAGGCAGCATCTGATGCCCGGGCGGATAGAGAAGCTACCTAAAAGGATAAAGGGAACCCCATCCACTCGGGGGGGTTAGCTGGAAGACATTTTGAGGGCCTTTTGATTTTTTTTTCAGGGGTGTTCATGACTAAAACACTGGAAGCAAATGTCTTTATTTGACAAAAAAGGAGGGCTGGATGAAAAAACTCAGACCCCCCACCACCACACTGAAAAATGCCCAAATGAGCTCGAAAGGGTATGATGAGTAATACTTGAGCATCTTAAAATCAGAAGGCTGGATGAACAGACAAAATTTTTAATAGAGTACCAAACTTCCCCACTCAAAGAAAGCGGGGAGGAAGAACCCAAAAAAAAGGGGGGTCAAACTAAAAAAAAAAAAAATATCAACGCACCCCTAAACCCAAGAACCCACAAAACACAAGACCTGGAACTAAACACCCAAACTAAAGAAAGTTATTAGGGAATATTTTAAAAGCAAAGCCGGCCCATGTTTTTTAAAAAAAAACTGCTTGAAATAAAACCCAAATACAGGGGTGGAGAGGCTCAGTGGTTAAAGGCAGTGGGGCTCTTGCAAAGGACCCGGGTTTCCAGCCCCAGCACACAGAAACAGCTAGCACAAAACCCCCTGTGCTGGGATCCAGCGCCCCTTCTGACCTTCTTGGGTTCTGCAGCTCATAGGCACAGAGACCATGCTGGCAAAACATCCATCCATATGAAAAATAAAGTACAAAAAATTTTAAAAAACCAATGACTGAAAATAAAAAGATGGAAAAGACAATACCATGTGAACTTCATTAACATTAAAAAGCTTATTAAATTACACCAGCACAGAATCACCGGGAACCCCTACCATAGAGGGAAAAATTTTTCAGGTCGCTAGTTAGTTTTATAGAGAAAACATAAAAATTTACCCATCATTTAAATACAGAACTGTATGAAGCACTTTTAACTTTCACAGGGAAAACTGTGAATGCCAGTAAATAGCATAAAATTTTCACAGAAATGCAAATTTAAAGGGAGAAAAGCAAATTAAGACAATGGGGGGGTGGAGATGGTCAGCAAAGCACGGCTGGGCTTCCGAGGACCAGGAGCTGTTAAGGTTGTCTCAAGTTGAGTCCTGAGGGTTGCGCCCTTCCCCCCTGGGCCCCCGTGGCACGCACACATATGGTACACAGCTTTACATTTAAACAAACACGAAAGTACCATAAACATGTTTTACACATAGAAAAAATAAAAACCAAAAAAATTTTTTTTAAAAATCAGGCGAGAAGCCACACTTCCCCCATTAGTTTACTAAAAAAAAATAACATCGTGTGGGCCCAAAAATGGGGGGAGCCAAAGACCTCAGTACTCCTGGAGGGAATAAAAAAAGCCAACAGGGTCTTCGGGTTTTTGGGGAAGTTGTGGTGTTGTTGATTGTTTAAAAGAAATTACTGGGCCCCGCAATGCATTTTTGGATTTGTAAGAAAAAAAAACGCATCTTTGCAGACAGTGTTTAATCCATTCAATTTCCAGATAAAGACACACATTTTTTTTATTAAAAAATAAGCATTAAATCTGCCCAGGGTGGCACATAACTCCTCTATGTATTAACTATTTCCCTGCCAATAACCCCCCAGTAGATTTCCAGTTCCCTTAGGCCCCTTTTCTCCAAATTTGGCCAGCCCTTTGGCCATGATTTTATGATTTTTACCCCCAAACATCCTCTCTCCACCCTTTCTCCCTCCCTGGTGGGTTTTCTCAACCCAAACCCCGGGAAACCCCCAAGCTTTACCCATGTCAGTTTGCCCAGCATAAACTGAGGAGTTTATTCACCATCTGGGGAAAAAATTGGGGGGGAAAGGGCAGTAGTGTCATGGGTCTAGGGCACATCTCAAATCCCCAAGGGAACCGGGGTTGGGGACCAGTATTTTGCATTACAAAATAAGCAAAAACCAACCTCAACACACATCAACGAAGAAGACGTACACAAAAGTAATCATGGGGCCCCACTCCAAAAACTTACGCTGAAAGCACTACTGGCCATCACTCACAATAGTTACACTGAAAGACTACCTGTCCGTTAGTTTTCTGTTAGCTTGACACAAGCTGGTTATTTGGAAGAGGGAAACTAATGGAAAAAAAAAAATTCTCCTTTTAGGGGGAAGCTGTGGGGGGGTTTTTTTAAATTAAAAACTGTTGGGGAGACCAAGCCCCCGTGGGGGCGCCACTTAGGCCAGTGGTCCTACTGCTAAGAAACACTGAGCAAACCACAGGGAGAAAGCCCGTCGCGTATTCCTTCATAACTCCTCTTCAGCCTAAATTTCCCGCCCTGACTCCCTTATGAATGACTGTGGTCAAAACATGTAAGCGAAATAAAATCCTGAAGTACCCTCTACCCCCAAATTGCTTTTGGTCATGATGTTTTGGTTTTTGTTTTTTTTTTTAAAAACAGACACACCATTTATTTTGGAAACAAATGCCTTCCAAATTTACTTTGCTAAAATTCTATAAGCAAAATTTGTATTTTTCCCTTTTGCCAGACCCTTAAACCAGATAAGAAGTGTGAACACCCAAATTTTTCTCAGTATCCCAGACCCAGCAGCTGCAAGAACAACTCTCTTTTTGTTGTTGCTTTGGGTTTTTTTTTTTGTTTTTGAACAGGGTCTCACTATGAAAGCTCTGGCTGAACAGGAACCCACATGTAAACCAGGCTGGTCTCGAACTCAGATCTGTCTGCCTCTGCCTCCCAAACTCTGGAATTAAAAATGTCACTACCATGCCTGGCCAAAAGGGCAACTCTTGAATACGAAGGGTCAGAGCTTAGTATTCAACTGGCCCAGAGTTCCTGGATGCAGAGCCAACTTCTCTTCCAAGAACTGGCTGCTGAAGCTGCCTGGATCCCCTGGCAAAAGGAAACCAGAGAATCCTTGTCAGGAGTGCCTGCCTCCTGGAGCATTTTTACCCTAAGCCCCCCTTTCCCCCATACACCCAGCCCCTAGTGGTCTCCAGCCCCAGCAGCCACAGTAAAGTACTCTTGCAGCTTGAGAGGGCTCAATGAGAAATGGTGTTCTTCTCAGCCTTTGGCATCCCTGTGTACATTTGCTTATATCATCAGGCTGAAAGCAGGAATCCCAGCCCAAAATCCTGGCAGTCTCGTGGTATCACAATCTGTCCCTGAGGTCTGGCCTCTAAACAGGAGAAACTGGCTGGCTTGGGTTCCCAGTGCTGAGAGCAAATGTGCAGAGTACATAGCTGATTTGTCTTCCAAACCTGACAGGAGGCCAGGCTTCAGTTTCTGCACGAACCATTTTATGTAGGGCCAGGGAGTCCTCCAAGTGCAAAGAAAGCCAGACAGGTAGCTTCCACTAGTATAGGGCCCTGCACCTGGTGAGCTGCCTCCGGACTTCTGTATGGAAATTTTGTCTGGCACTCCCTGGTACTCAGGCAGGTCAATTTTCTGTGCCACCAAAGAGCATGGAAACGTATCTCCTAGAGTCTGAATGCCTCCTCCCGCTTCTTTAAAGGTTCCCATTAAAAACACTGTCTTTTTCCCCCCACCAAAAATGTTTGCCATTGCAAACGCTGGTTATAGTCCAGAATGCCCAGAAACCCTTTCCCCATCATAAATGTTTTATTATAGCAATAAATATCAAACTAGGACACAACCCAAAAGAAGCATCAGTAGAAAAAATGGGCACAAAATCGGTGTGTATGTATACAGTAGAACACTACCCAGCAGTCCAAATACAACCACCAAAAAACAGCAGTAGAAGACAAGAGGGTGCCCCCTACTTTGACCCAAGTTATACAAAGCTCTAGGGTAAAACTACGTGAAAAGTTTTCAGAAAGTGGTATGACAGTTGTTTTGTGAGAGTGGAAAACATATCATCTTAGGAGTGTGGCTCACAGGGGAACATTCATTTTTTCAATCATATAAAGTTAAAATTGATAGTAGACCTTCCCAAACCTGGGGAACATTAAAATAATAAAACAATGAAGCAGGTAGAGGGGATTGAGTAACCAGGGGGAGCAAACAGATGGCAGCAATTAAACAATGGATGACGGGTACACAAGGCCTTTCTATTCTACTCATTACATGTATGCTCCAAGTTTTCACTCATAGTTTAGAAATTATTCCAAACTCAATTTTTATAGTATGTTTTTTTTTAGAGTTTTCATATTGTTTAAAGACTTCTCCATGTCGAAAAAAACGTTTTGTTTCTTTAGTCTCATCTCAGTTATTTGTGAGTTACTTCTAAGTGAAATTAAATTTCTAACTTTATATCAAAATAGATTTCTCAAACTATTTCCTTGTATATGAAGTACATACCAGTACTTGCATCCAATTCTAAATTAAAATTTCTTAAATGTTAACGGGGGTGGGTTTAGGTGGTGGGACTTTGGGGGAAATTTTTAAATTATGTATAGAGCAGATAATGTTTTTCTGTATTTCTGGAAGTTAATTAACATGCTTTTGTGTGGGTATGATTGTGAGCGTGCACAATGTGTGGAAGGTAGATATCAACTCAGACACTGCTCCTCAGAGGCCACTCCTTGTTTTTGAGATAGGCGTCAGACTGGCACCTAAAGGTTGCCAGCTGTGCTAGACGGGCTGGCCAGTGGGCCTTAAGGATCAATGTGCCTCCACCTCCCCAGAGCTCAGAGTACACACACAACACTACCTTTCCCTGGCACTTTTACCGGGGGAAAAGTTTTGGGAATCAAACTCAGGTCCTCTTTGGCTACTGCCTCAGATTTGTAAATATGCTTGCTTTTATAAAACTGAGTAATCTCTAAAAACTTTTTATATATATTACTAGACAATAGATAGAGAAGAGAAAAAAGTAGAAATAGATAATAGATAGATAGATAGATAGATAATGAAGATAGAAATAGATAGATATAATACTAGATAATTAGTAAAAAAAACCCTTCTATAAAGCTAATTTAAATTTTGTTTCTTGGAGATTTAATAAATAACCAATGAACCAATCCCTTTGAGAACTCTTAGAAATGGATTCATTGAACTGGCTACAATTCAAATGGGTGGGAATTTTGTCCAATAAGGGAAAACAATGGGCAGGAGAAAAAGTCGTGGCTCTTGGTCCAATCTTCCTGTCTTAATACATGCCAGGCACTAAAAAGTAGTCAGTGAACTGGGTTTTGGTGATAGCGTGGCCTGTAATCCACGGCCTTGGAGGTGGAGGCAGGAAGAGCAAAGCCAGCCTCACCACACTATGTTTGTGCCTAGCCTGTGCTACATAAGAACATCTCAAAAACAAATGAGATGTATAGAGCAGATTGTGTGGCCCATTTTTTTTTTTCAAAGAGAAAACAGAAGAGCCTCTACCATTGCCTAGATATACTATGATGCCCTAAAGTTCTCATTCTAACCTCCAGGATTGTACTAACTGTGACCTAATGTTAGGATATAAACTTATGTGGTTTCATATTTAATAACTTTAGGAGACCGGTATTGTGGAGGACGCCTTGAAAAACCTTCTGGTTCCTTTAAAACTCCCAACTGGGGCCCGACCGAGGGTTACCCCATAGGGGTTACTTTGTGTTGGCACATCATAGCCCGAAGAACCAGGTGAGGCCCCTGAAAAAGTGATGAAAGTGAGTGTGTGTGAATTGCCCAAAGTGTGAGCCTCTGCTCTGGTGTGAATTGTCCATGCTATGAGCCTCTGCCTCTGGTATGAATTGCCCAGCCCGTGAGCCTCTGCCTCTGGTGTAAATTGTCCATGCTATGAGCCTCTGCCTCTGGTATGAATTGCCCAAGTGTGAGCCTTGCCTCGGTGTGAATTGCCCATGCTGTGAGCCTCTGTTCTGGTGTGAATTGTCCAAGGTGTGAATCTCTACCTCTTAGGCTTGAGAGATTAAAGAAACAGGAGAGGAAAGCCCCACTTGGACAGGTGTACTTATGCTTATGAAGACCTGGGATAAATTTTTCCTTGGCACCGTTTGACTTGCAAAATCATAGATTTGATTTTCTATTATGTAATTAAATAACTTTCAAAACAGTTTCAAAAACACAAATTGTAAGCAAAATCCCACAGAGGACTGTGTGGGCCTGTGGCGATGTAAAGAGCCTGAGGCTGCCATGTACAGCCCCTAGCTGTGTGAGGATGGAGGCCCTCAAACACATGCACATCCTGGCAAACCCCTCTGCTCAGTCAGTCCCCTTAATCTGGGCATGCATCACTCCAGCAAAGCCAGCAAGCAGCTACAGAGCCTTCAAGGAGCCCCTATCTCTGATAATGAACTGGGTTGTTTGAAACAAAATGTGTGCAAGTTCCTTATCTGTTACTCTAAGACAGTGGCTCTCAACCTTTCCTAATGCTGTGATACTTTAAACCCCAGGGTTCCTCAATGATTTCGTTGCTACTTCATGACTGTAATTTTGTTATGAGTTGTTTAAAGTAAATATTTTGATAGCAACATCCAAAGGGGGCACGACCCACAGGTTTTAGGAACCCAACGCTCTAAAACAATCAGCTGAAAAACTAGTTCTCAGTATGTATTAATTATGTGATTACATGGGTTTTTGCCATTTTTGCAAACACATATATTAATTGTAGGACCAAATTTGATATAGGAAAAGATGAATCTTATAAAATTATTCTTGTTTCAAACACTATTGACTTTAGTCCAAACACTCTGTCCGATGGGCATTACAGACTGCTTTTTTAAAATTTTTTAAATTTTTTTATTTATCTATGAGGGTAGGGAAATTATTATTTTTCTGTGTATAAGTATTTTGTCTGCATCTATGACTGTATACCTGTATGTGCCTGGTGCCTGTGGAGGCCAGAAAAGGACACCTGATTCCTGGGAACTGGAGTTAAGAAGAGTGTGGCCGCCATGTGAGTGCTGGGGAAATGAAACCCCGGTTCTCTGGGAAAAGCGATAATGCTCTTACCCACTGACCATCTCCACAGCTTCATGGTGCTTGCCACACATTTGCTTTTAACATCAGTTATGACCAGGCAAAGATAGCACGCAAGTCACTGAGATGAGCACACAAAACACATACAAATGCATACATCTGTGTTTATATCTCAAAACTCCCGTCTTATCTTAAAGACAAAGAAATGTAGCCACTTATTTAATAACAGAAGGCTACGTGTCTGTTGAAGAGATTACAGTACATAGAAATATTTAAAAAGTGCATTTTTGAAATACTTTAAACCATTACGTAATTCTTTAAAGGGTGTTGATCTTTGCCTGTGACATTAATATAGCTAACCGAATAATGCCAATTATTAGCTTCCAGAAATTTTAGTCCTAAGCTTTCTCTTGTGGCTCTTCCATCATTTGGAGTCTGAGCTTTGTTTCTCTGGTTTGTTTCTTCCACTCCGTTGAATTTTTCACCAGCATTGGGAATGTTTAGAACCTGCTGGTAGTCTTGTCCAAAGAAGAAAAACAGCAGGAAAATGAAAATCCGAGGAATTTCTGGGGGAAGTGGATGGAATGTTCTCCAAAAGCACCACCTCTGGGTCTTGTCACAGCTCCCTGTCTCCTCTTGCTTTTAATCTCCTCTCCAAAAGCTTTTATTAACAAATTTTTTTTAGGGCAAGAAATTTCAGCCAAATTTTTTTAAATGGAAAAAAAATATTTTATTAGTTGTTGGTGGAAAGTCAGTGGCTCCCCAAAGGAAAAGTTTTTACCATAGTTTAAAGTGTTTTTTTAGATGAAAAGTAAGGCAGTTTTCTCTTCCATCCCAGAGGGACTTTTAAAGGTGGGTCAAACATCGGCATGTACAGCAATGGATGATCCAATCAAAATCGTCAGCTGTGTCCAACGCATTTATCACTGCCCCTGGCACCTCTGGTCGGTTAAGCACAAGCGTTTCTTGGCTCTCGGGAATGAATGCCCTTTATTTAATGGGAATTGATTTCCAAATCATCTTCTCTGAATTGGCAGACAGGGTTCCTGCTACCTACTGCCCAGCAAGAGTGAGTAGCAGCTGAACACCACCATTGTTAATGACCCAGGGAGATGTCCTTAGAGTCACACATCGGAATTTTCTCAGAGAAACTGCTTGTAAAGAGAATGTTTTGATTCCTTACAAAATTAAAATGTACAAGTCACCATGAATGATTTAGGCTACTGTTATTAGTTCTGGAGCAAAAATAAATAAGAAAGAAGGAAAAGAAAACCTTCAATATTAAACATTGTGTGCAATCAGTGTTTTTATGCAAACTCTTCAAAAAGTAGCCACCCCCCGCCCCCCACACGCTGTGTCTGGAGTATGCACCTGAACTTTCCCATACTTCAGCAAACTCAAATCAGTTCCAACCTCCCTGGAAACTCTCATCCCAAAGACTCCTTTACAGCAATAAGAAGTTCATCTCCTCTCAAAAGGAGAAATCTACCCATCTCATGAACACACCACACACACACACACACACACACACACACACAACCCCATACCCAGATACCCAGATGTAATGTGATACAAGGGAACATCTTAGATAATATTTTTGATCTGGGTTAATTTTTTTCCAGAGGTGAATGGACTAGAATACACCTCCATTTATCATCAGCACACACACCCAGCTATTCAGATAGAATCCTCCTCTTTTTTTTCTTTTTCTCTCTGGCTTTATTGGATATTAATTTGGCAATTAAAAAGTATAAAACCTATAGTATACAGTAATGCTTTGATCATGCATAATTGTTGGAATATTACAATTGAACTAATTAGCATATCCTTCACTTAGCATAGTTACACTTTTGCATGTGTACACATCGAACATGTAAATCTAAGCTCTAGCAGTTTCAAATGTACATTACTGGGGATGTATAGTTGCTGTGTGATTTTAGTAGATCTCCAACACAATCACAGGGGGATCGCCACTGGAGGTAAACAGGTTATTGATACTTCCATGCTGTGCTTTTCCTAAAGCTTATAGAGTTGAAGTTTGAAAGTTTGATGTTAACGTGATAACTACTGCAGATATGACTACGTGCCCGTGTTTAACGGGGAGAAGTCAATGACCTAAAAAGAATTGGAAAGTACTGTGGGGACGTCCACCTGCGTAAGTTTGCGCCTTTTTGTGTGTGTGGGTCACAATGTTTCTATGACTCTAAACCTATGTCTTAGTTAAGGTTTCTATTGCCATGACCAAAGGGCAAGTTAAGGAGGACAGAGTTTATTCATCTTACATGTCCAATCATAGTCCCTCACTGGAGGTAGTCAGGACAGGGAAATCGAGCAGGGGGGGAAGCTGGAGGCAGAAGCTGATGCACGGCCATGGAGTGCTGCTTACTGGCCTGCTCCCCATGGCTTGCTCAGCTTGCTTTCCTGGACCAACAGCCCAGGGATGGCATCACCCACAACGTGCTGAGCCCTCCCCCTTGATTTCTCACTCTTTGAAAAATGCCCTACAACTGTCTCATGAGGCTTTAACTCAACTGAGGCTCCTTCCTCTCTGATGATTCTAACTTGTATCAAACTGACACACATAGCCAGCCAGTACAACCTATGCCCTGCTAAATTCCCTAATTACCTTATTTTCTGGGAAAATGTTACGTTGTTTGCTGACAAAACTTTGGATTCCACGACAGTGGAAACCCTGTCTGCCAGCAACACAAAACACAGCTACCCAAACACCAAGTCCAACAGCCACAGAGACAAACAGGGGCAAGGCTGGTGCCCCAGGGACTGTGTCACAGACCTGCTAAAGGGACCTAAAGCACCCGGGAAGAATAGGAACTCCTGAGAAAAAGGGAAAAGCCAGAGGCTGAAAATCCCAGACAAGGAAACCTGGAAACTTAGCACAAACCCCAGATGTTTTCTTTTGATGGGACTTTCACTTGAGACCTTGCTTTTTCCATTGTCCAACCAACAAGTAGAGAAAATATATTCTTTTCATCAAAATGGAGAGGAAGAAGAAAAAGCCACAGAAATCATTCAAGATATTTGACCATAGGGTACTTTTGTTGTTTTCTTTGAAGGGGGGAAAACAAGTCTGACCCAGACCAGCTGTATTGGGTTTCTGGACAGCAAAAGAGAAAGCAATAAAAAAGGGAAAAGAGTAAACACTGGGGTCAGAGGGCAGCAGGAACTGATGCCCCGGGGCCAGCGAGTTTATAGTATCACTGTTCCTTCTAAGCCCTCAAATGAGGAAGCAGAAAAAGTCAGTAAAGGGGCACCGGACAGCAGAATCACGGGGAACTCAGACAGCTCAAGTACCCCTTTAGCAAGGTGCATTCTGGAACAGCAAACAAGGCTTTTCACTTTCCCTGTCTGGAACATTTGACTGCATACATACAGGGGTCGGGTATGGAATTCCAAGGGCCAGCTCTCAGAATATCTCCGCCCATGCCTGGCCCTCCCCCAGGTCTGTAGCTGCCTTGCTTGGCAGGGACCCTCACTCAGTGAGGGGCAAAATGCCCACATCCCATCATCGGGGCCAACAGGCAGTCGCCAATCCAGGCGAGCCCCCACCCCAAGTCAATGTGGTTTCCTCCAGATTTGTGTTTTAGCACACAGGAAAGTGTTTCAACACTACACAGATCCTCCTAGGGAAAATAAGAAAGTTCAACAGCTTATTTTATTGTTTTAATGTAAGTTTATTTTATTTATTTGTTTGTACATGCATGTGTGGGCATGCCCCAAAACACACGCACACACACACAACACACACACACAAACACACACACCCCCATAGCATATCTGTGGATGTGATAGGAACAGATCAAAGAGTGGTTAGGTCCTTTCCTTCACCAAGTGGGATCTGGGGCTCCAACCTGGTCATCCATCTTAGTATAATTTTATTTTACCTGCTGTGCGCCATCTTGCTGACCATTGAAAAGTTCATATTTTAAAACATAAGTCTTAAAAACTTGTGTGCTAGGCTTTAATGTGGAAAAGTTAAAACCAGACTAGAAGATATTTTTAAACACTTAAATTTTCATGGAGGTCATGACTAAAAGATTCCTCATTGACAATAGTAAAAACTGGATTTTTATTAGACTTTTCAGCTGTATTCTAAGCTGTAGATGGGACAGGCAAGACTGTGGGTGGAGGAGACAATACTGAGACCTAGAGAAAAGCACCAAGAAAGGGGGACTTGCCTGCCCATGCATATGAGACTGTCCAGGGGGCTGAGAATCAAGACTGAGATTTTAACAGAAAGATGGGAAGGGGAACCACAAGAAAGGCCAGGGTCTATCCACATGTGTCTGTAGGTATGCACTCCACTGAGACCCTCGGGCCAAGGAAGACCCCAATTGAAAGGGGGACAGAGTCCACTTATTCATGCAGCAAAAATGAATTGGTATGTCCATAATCACACAAGGAACAACAACGATAGAATGAGAACGTAAAGAGAAATTCGAAAAGAGAATTTTTGTATACCTTAAAGATAGAGTTGAGGGAAGACACACCAGAGATACATATTTGTAACCCTATTGACAACTCCTAAAGCCCACAATACACAAAAGAGAACTTAGGAAAAGACAACTCAATCAAAAACATGGTTTAAAAAAACCCACAAAACACAAGAAGGAATTTTCATAAGAGGAAATCTATACAATGAGTGACCTCTATACGGTGAGTAACCTTTTGAAAACAATGTGATTTGGTAGACTCAAATAGGAGATCAGGTTAGGACTATGCAATAAAGTTGAACCATGGCCTCATAACTGGTGGCCTAGCACTTAGATATGTTCTGCCTCCAGTGCCAGTTGGAGCTCTTTGCCCAGGAGCACCACAGCACACACATATAAATTCTCAGCAATATTATCTGTGATGGGAAGGTAAGCATCCCAATGTTAATGAACAAAGGAATGGTACATTGCTCTAATTCACATTGTAATATCAACAAGACAGCAAAAGGGTCTCGGAAAAATCCAGGCCTGAATCAGGGGAAGAACTTGGAGAGAACAGATGATGAAGGAAGGAAGGTTGGGAGAGGCCAGGGGAGGGGTTATTTCTAAGATAAAACATCAGTAAAGATACATGGGCGTGTGTGCTACTTCTGAAGCCTAGCCCTTGAGCTGGAACTGGAGAGACATAAGGCAAAGAGCATGTTGGGCTCTACATCCTGGAGAGTCAGGAGCCCCCCAAGTGCACTGCGCCCGGGGTGATTGCCCAGTGGCTCTAGATCCCACATCTAGACAGGATAACAGGGCACCGGGTTTCTGTGGTCCTGGTAACGCCAAAGAGGCAGTCATGAAACTATCTGTCCTTTAGTAAATTAACTCTCCCCGGCTGCAGAGGTGGTTTAGTTGATAAAGGGCTCATCCTGCAAGTATGAGGAGTTGAGTTGGATCCCTGGAACCCCCTTGAAGAGAAAGCCTGGTCACAGCCCTCTATGCTTGCAATCCAGCAGTGACAGAGAGATGAGAGACAGAGGCAGGCAGGTCCTTGGAAGCTCACTGGCAGACACCCGTAATATAAAGAAATTTCACTACATCATGCTGTCGGAGATGAGGAGGACAATTGGAGATGAATAAATAGTTAGCAGAGAAAATTAGCAACAAGGGGCTGGCTGGCAGCAGCAGGGAAAGAGCAGACCTAGACCTTAGAGCCAGAGGCAGCTAAAGGCTGTTTTCCTCACTGTCTCCCAAGCCATGTCTCCATCAGTTTCTGGGTGAATATTTCATTTTCCCCCTTTCCCGGTTATCTATAACATCAACTTGCGGATGCAGTTCTTGGCCCTCAGTACATGAGATTCTTTATATTTCTACAAAGCACCACAATAAAAGGCTACTTTTGTTAAATAAAATACTTTTTCCTTGAAGAAAAAAAATCAAATTTCTGATATTATCTCTCCCAGTTAGTTCATAGAGATGTCAGGGCATAGATGCCAGAATGACAAGCGTAGAAGGTGTGAATGGATTTCCACTTCTGCCCATAGGAAGTGCTTGTTGCAATGTTATCATTAAAAACAAAGTTAGTTGTTTTCCATTTGTAATCGTAGGTGAGAATTGTGTACAGGGAAGTTTTTAATTTCTCATTTCATACTCTACCTAAGCAAGTGAAAATACATCTGTTAGAAAGTTTGAATCTCTGACGTGCCCATTTACATGATCCTCACTGCATTTGGGGATGGAAAATATGGATGTAGGTCACGAGCCCCCTGCTTCTGTTGGTCCCCTACTGGTTCCACAGTTCTGCCAGCTGTTCTTTTAAAGCATGACTCCTGCCTGCTCACTGCAAGTGGTACAGAAGTGAGCCACTCATGGGCTGTCGATAGCCCAAGTGCTCAGACTAGAGGGTTACACCAGACAAGGAGTTTTTATCAGATCACTAATCTAACCAAATAACTTGCTTAATCTTTTTCTACTTATGAATTAGTTGTTGAGTAAAATTTTCTCTGCATTGCTTAAGAAAAATAGCAGCTGAAATCGACGCCTCCTATACTCATCCCCTAAGAGCCCAGAAGACCTTTGAGGCTTAGTCATCGTCACCTCTAACCCTAAATGTAGTTTCCGACAAAACCATCGATTTCCCAAATGTTGGAGCTCTTAATGGTGTTATGACTACCAATCAGTAGGCACCTGCTCTCTCTTTACCAGCATTTCCCTGATGGGGATATAATAGAAATGCTGCCATTGCGGGCAGGCTTTAGACTTCCCACTAAAACCAAATGTGGTCTCCTGAGCCCCCTGTGTCATTAGATCTGTCCCTTAAATTCCCCATTGCCACAGCTGGTGTCAATTCACAGGCTTAGTTCAGAGGTTACAAGTTCAGGCAAAGCCTGGGGGCTTGTGGAAATAGCCACAACATCAGCGTTCACACTGGTCCCCACATCTTCCACGGGCTCTGGAGTCACTGGCCCAAGGTTCAAATCCTGGTTCCCACATGCTGACCGCAGGACCTCAGGGAAAATCACTGAATTCTAGGATCATAAAGAGAGGATGACAATAGGATCCTTTGAAGGTGGGGTGTTAGGACCTTCAATTTTTTTTCCTAAGTGTTTTGAATTCTTGTTTTTTCAACGAGTCGTTAATCTATGTCAAAAAAAGAATTGAAAGCTAGAAGAACAACATTTTTAGAGCGGTTTCCACTTTAAAATTTGAATGTGTTTCTCTCCTAGGCCGATCGTGTCTGAGAGAAATGAACTTTTCATTTTAGTTTTTATCAGACTTTAAATTTAACAGCAGATGGATTTATTGGTCACTACAAATCAGGCCGAAAAAATTTCCCACAACTACAGCCATGCCTGTCACTACCACATTGCCCGTAAACACAGGTAACTCTATGGGGTTTGGAAGTTGGCACAAATACTTCGGAATTCTAGAAAGAATTCTTTTTAGGTAGACAAATAAGAAGATACCCGAAGCAGAAGAAATAGGTGAGAACTTGTGTCAGGTGGTAGGTGAGATTTGTGGATAAAAGAAAGGCAGGGAAAGGCAGGGAATACAGCCAGTGGTCTGTGTTAGCCATGGAAAGAAAAACAATGGCCGCCTAAGAATTACCAGGAAGCTGATTATAATATAAACACTATCTTTATAAACCCAAAGCTCCTTTACTGGTACATGCATAAGTCTTCCCTTGTTTTGTTTTTTTTTAATTTAAATAATAATTGGCACATATTTGTGCTGCACGGTGTTTGATCCATGCATACAATGTGCAGTAGTCAAACCAGAGTAATTAGCATTTCTGTCTCTTTAAATTTTGTCATTTGTATTAGGAAGCTTGGGCTCACCTCTTCTAGGTCTTTGCATATATAACTCCAAGGGTAGGGAGGTTCAGCAGGAAGAGGTGCTTGCTATGCAAGGGTGGCAACCTGAGCTTGAGCCTGGGATCTTCATAGAGGTGGTGGGAAAAGAGCGATGCACGAGCGTGCTCTGATTTTCTGCACACACACCTCTCCATAAAAAAAACAAAATCAAATACGCGTACTATTTTAACTATTTATAAATCAATAAGCATGTGGTCACGGCACAGTGCTGTTGGATTCTAGAGCGTTCCTCCTGCTTAACTGTAATTTGAAGACTGATGTCCTCCTGGTCACCTTTCCCCCTCTCCCTTCTAATTTCTTATAGTGTTCATTTATTACATAAACTTGTACTTTAGGTTAATGTTCTAGGGCCTTCATACCTGCCAGTTTTTAACAACTGCCGGTTTTTAATTTTGTTTGGTTTTTGTATCTCAGAAAATGTCATAAAAATACGTTGTGTGTGTTGTGTGTGTGTGTACATAAATTTCAAATGGGATAAATCAAGAAAAAAATTTTCACAAATTACAGAAGCTGGAGACAGCTGTGGTCATGATGAGTTCCACCCTTTGGGAACTCAATTCATGACTCAGCTTGAAACCCCAAGTCAGGGAGAGGAAAAAGTGGCAGACTAATGGCATAAGTTGGTTGCCTGCTGTTGCTCTTTCCCCCTCCAGCAGGGTGGTCCTGAACACAGACATGGCCTGGGAGTTCGGGTTCTCACAGCACGCCACCTTGTGGCCTGGCTGCACACTGCCACGTATTCTACCGTCCAGTGTCCCAGCCCAGCACAGTTTGGGCCACATGTTCTTAAAGTGAAACTATCTGGACAGATCCATGTGCTAGTGACTTTCTGGCTTTATCTTCAATTTGGACTTTCTGTAAAACTGCAAATGTGGATTGCAGCTAACTCCCACACGTTTTATGTCACTTAAATGAAAAACCCTATCACACTCGTCTATCCTTCTGTCATACTCCTGTGCTTCAAGCCTGTTTTCTACTTGTTTTGCCCAAACACACACATCCTCGACATCAATAGACATGCTCATAGTCATCTTGCCTCCTTTTTTATCTTACTTCACCACTTGCATCTCCCAAGCCAGCATAGGTCACATCATTTTTCCATTAAGTTCATCATCTGTAGGTGTTGGGTCCAATATGGCAGCCCTGGTGAGTGCTTGGAATACAGCTAGCCATGCAGGAACTAATGTGCCTGGTAATTACCATACCTGATCGTCCCGAAGACCAAACTCCTGTACACAGCACATAAAAGCCTTCAACTAGTATGCCCCTCAGTCCTATAGCTTCATCTCCAAGCCCCACCTCTCTCCGATGCCCTGAATGACTTGACTTTTAGAACTAAGCTTCACAATGAAGCTGTTGAGAGTTTTAAGTAAAGATCCAAAGAGATTTGTTAGCTGCAACCTGGCCCCTAGGAAATGATGCAGTGACAAAGGGCAATGCAGGGGACAGGAACAGAGGTGGGAAGCTCTGTCACAAAGGCTGCACACCACATGCCCAAAAGACTTGGACCAGAGAGTAGTCTTTTCTGTAAGAGAAGCAAAGAAAAAGAGTGTGAGGGTGGAGGTTGCCTTGAGGTCAGTGGATACATCAAGGAAAATTCTCTGCTGTAAACTTCTGTTCCCTCTGAGCATAGGTAGGGTCAGCACCCAGGAGCAAGGTAGCACCAGCAACTCGGAAAATGAAAATCGAAAATGGCTAGGGAAATGGGAAAAGTCAGGTGACTCACAGGACCCATCAGTTTCCTGTGCATATCAGTGAATTCAGCTGACTCAAGGGAAAGGCACCAAAAAGAGTGTCCTCCTGCAGGTCTTCGGGGAGTTAAGGAGGGGAAGGAGCATGACAGTTTGAATGTGTAAAAAAAGGGTTTTGACTGGACAATGGACTGTTGAAGCCAAGTGATGTAACTTAGCAAGTAAAAGCCAGCTAGGTTGGTTGCTAGGGGACAGTGAACACTCGAAGCATGTTCAGTGACAGGGGAGATAGCCATTGAATTAAATAAATGATCTTGAAGGAAGGGAGGCTATCCTGGTACAGTGGTTTGAATAGGATGGCCCCCATAGATCATGTGTTTGATGCTTGGCCCACAGGAGTTGGCCACTGTTAGGAGTCTAGCCTTGTTGGAGTAGGTGTGGCCTTGTTGGAGGAAGTGTGTCACTGGGGGAAAAGAGGCTTTGGATCTCCTATGCTAAATCTCCACCCAGTGTGGGATACAGTCTCCTTTTTGCTGCCTAAGGGATCAAGACGTAGAACTCTCAGTTTCTTCTCCAACCCATGTCTGCCTGCAAGCTGCCATACTTCCCACCATGATGATAATGGACTAAACCTCTGAAACTGTAAACCAGCCCCAATGAAATCTTTTATAAGATTGCTTTGGTCATGGTGTCTCTTCACAGCAGTAGATGCCCTAACTAAGACACCGGGAATATTAGGATATCTAAATTTGCCATTTAAGAGATGGCAACACATGGTTCCACATGAGGACACCCGAGCTTAGGTTTGAGTAGCAGATGCAAAAAGGGGAATAGTCCGTTATGGGGATGAAACTGGATCATCCGTGAAGAGGGTGGACCCTTGGAGAGGTGCAAGAATGCATAGGAAAAAGGCTGACTGGGGGTTGCTTGTGAGTGCAGAAATTGAGATCAAGCCCAACAATGACCTGGGTGGAAATTGCGTACCTCTGACTTAAAGACCAGAGGGCAGAGATACACTGTAAGGCAAGAAGAAATCAATGTAGGGCACCCACCCACTCCCAATAAACTTTCCCAAGGCTGAAAAGGAGGGGGTTTTCCACAATTCGTCAGGAAACTACTTCACTGTCGATTGCCATGACAAACCCCTCACTAAAAACAACTTGAATTGGAAAGGTTTATTTCATCTTACACTTCTGGTAGCAGTCCATCCCTTAGGGAAGTCCCGGGCAAACACTCAAGGTAGGAAAACTGGGGGGCATACTGAGGCAGAGACCATGGAGGAGCGCTGCTCACTGGCTTGCTTTCTGTGACTGGCTCAGCTTTGGTTTTTATACAACCCAGGACCACCTGCCCAGCACCACCCACAGTGGCCTGGGGCCTCCTGCATAAGTTAATAATCAAGAAAAATGCTAACACTAGAGAAATGGCTCAGGGACTCAGAGATGGATAGAGTACTGGCTGCTCTTTCCCGAGAACCTAAGTTAGATTCCCAGCATACACAATGGCAGCTTACAACTGTTGGGAAATCCAGTTCTAAGGGGTCCAACCCCTTTTTCCAGCCTCTCTGGTACCAGGCATACATGTGGGACATGGACATATATGTAGGCAAAAATTCATTCATACACTTAATATGCCTCCAGTCAGTCGATGAAGGCATTTTCTCTATTAAGATTCTTTTTTTCTGACTGTCTTTAGCTTGTGACGCACTTGACAGCTGACAAAGGACTACCCAGTACAAATGATATAGCTTCATCCTTCTTAAAATGCTTCTGAATTCTTCAAAAAAATATGTTTAAGAAAAAAAGCAGAAAAAAAACACGCAAGAAACACACAGAGACACACACTTTCATACCCTCAGGAATCTCAAAAAAACCAAACCAATGAAACAAAGCCACAGTAAAATACACAAAGGGTCTGTAAGGCTTAAAAAAAACGCCCTTTCTTAACATTAGGAGACAAAGAACCTGCAAGTTGCCATTAGTTCCTTTTCTGTGGGTTTTGTACTGTTGGCATGTGACCCACCCTTAAGAGTGGTTTGTTTCCCCAGGGAGACTCTCTTAGAGAAAATAATTTCTGTGTTTCAGGGCAAGAAACCTTTCAGTACAGTAAAAACTCGACAGCTGCCCCCTGCAGTCGTCTGAAATCTGAGCAGAGGTGTTTTCAGGCAGTGTTGGTTGTGTGAGGGCCACAGTGTGGCGGGGTGACATTCTGTGTTCAGAACCAAGACTGGGAATTCACAGTGCAGCCCCAGGCAAACACTGCCACCACACCTCAGATACAGATACCTTGTGTTTGAGACTGAATTAGGTTTTTTAGCCACCATGCATTCAGGGAAAACCTTTTTGAATTGCCAACCTTTTGTGACACCTCACATTCAGTGACAGGACCCCATATGAGTTGCAATGGACTCTTGGCTAGGGTTTGTGTTGCTGTGATAAAATACCATCACCAAAAAGCTACTTGGGGAGGGAAGAATTTCTTTCCTCTTATGTAGTCCATCATCCAGGGGAAGTCCCGGGTAGGAGCTAGTGCAGAGCCATGGGGGTGCTGCTTACAGCCTTGCTCCTCGAAGCTCACTTAACCTGCTTTCCCTTTTACATCCCAGACCATGAGCCCAGGATGCACCATCCACAGTACATGGTCATCAGTCAAGAAGATGCTCTACAGACTTGCCTGCAAGAATCTTACGGAGGCATTTTCTCAGTTACGATCACCTCTTCCAAGATATGGTTCAGTTTGTGTCCGGTTGACAAAAGTCCAACCAGCACAACAGTTGAAGCTGTGAAGTAAAATGCCATTGGTGCCTCTCTAGTCAGGAAGCTTGAACGTTTCCTATGCTCATCATAGGGTTACCTACAGAACAGTTACCACCAACTGAGAACAACTGTGGTTTTGTGCCCTATTATACTTTGAACTTGTGTCTCTTGAGGGAGGGAGCTGATAACTGTTTACTTCTTGAGATCCTTTTAGCCAATGCTGGGTTCAAAATAAATAGCTTAGTGACTCCTCAAATCAAACCTAACACTGCTACATGTGATGTAGCATATCCTAAATCCCTGTGCTATTGACAACTAGAGAGCTGTATATTTTAAGCACACCAAGAAAGTTTCCCCTTTCCCTCATGAGAACACCATAAAACTCCTCTTGTGAGGAATTAGCCTGTGCTCTGTCACTTCAGATTTGTTGGGGAGCTTTTTTTTCTTTTTTTTTTTTCTTGAGCTGGGCACTCCGGTTGAATTCTGTTACAGTGGGGAAGCAAAACATACATTCAACAAAGCGGAGATTCTAACCTTTCCTGGGGTCACCTAAGACCATAGAAAAATCAGATATTTACATTACAATTCCAAACAGTAGTGAAATTAAAAGAATAAGTAGCAAAGAAAAATAATTTTACAGTTGGAGTTCACCCCAACATAAGGAACTGTACAAAAGGGGCACAGCATTAGGAAGGTTGAGAACCACCGCTCTAAAAGGAGAAGTGAACAAGACTAACTTTGGATTATCTTTGATCTCAGGTTAAAATTCAGTAGAGAGAATTGACTTCCTGTGAGGAAAAAACAGTAGTGGTAGAAAGAAGAATTTCTCTTTGAGTGTGTGGTTCATATTTTATTTCACTGCAGTGGTAAGCAGGGGGCTCAGGGAAATAAATGCAAATTTTTCAACGGCTAGATTCTGACGTAAACACCAATTATGTTTGAATTCATTTTCCCTCACTCTCATGACACCCTTCTTTGAATTTCTTCGAATTAGTTTAAAAGCCCACTGTGGCCCTGTTCAGCAAAAGTGTAGACGAGTGGGGACTCTGGAGACCCAATTATTGTTCCAGCAACTTCGGTAAGAAACAGAAGCCAGCCTTTTCTCTAACAAAAACGGGAGACGTGTGCTTAATCTCAAAGGCACTCCCATGACTTGAATTTTCCCAGCAACAGGGTTTCATTCACCCACAAAGTGTATCCGGGCACCAGAGTGTGTCCCCCTGGGCTCTCTGAACTATTTGGCTTCACAATGAAAAAAATAGCTTTACAAACAGTTTCCCCTACCCCCATATAATCATTAAAAGTTGACTCTTGGTCCATGACACCCGTTTCTCCATGTATTCTGGTGGACTTGGTGAAAAAGCCTGTATAGTCTTTTTTTACCACCAGAGATTTACTTTCTCCCAAATCTGGGATCCAGCTTAAGTACATTCAAAAATTAGGCTCACATTCAAAATGGCCTCTCCAAAAGAAATGCAAGTGTCTTCTCAGTCTGTCTTTTCAAAGCCTAAGGGTAAAACTAAAACGTGAAAAACCGAAGCTCTTGTAAACCAGAAGCTGGGGAAGGAGGGGGTTAAGGGCTTGGCGTTTCTAAGGATTTTCTCCAATTAAAGACTTGTACCATCGTGAAAACCACTTAGAACAAAGATGCCAAATTGAATCTTATTAGGGAAAAAAAAGTTGCTGCAGCCCAACAGGTAAAAGCAAGCCCCCCTCACCTCCATCCCCAAGTCCTGGCCTTGCTTTCAGTGCCTTTATGTGGTAACTGTCTGCAACCCTGGGGCTGTCTTTTAGGGGAAAAGATGGATTTTTGTGTAGTTTTCATGCTGAGTTCAAAGACCGCAAATTTAAAAAATGGAAGCAAGTATTGCCAGGGGTATTTGAAACCACACCTGGGTTAGTCTTCGTTGGAAGGAACTGCCTTCCAGTGCTTTGGGGGCCCCCTGATTTCCCTCGACTACAGACTGACATTTTCAGTGGACCCACATTAACAGGAATCAAAGGGAAATCTGATTTTAGGAGCTTGGTGTATTTCAATGACCGCAGGGGCTCACACTGTCCTAGGGGGGGGGGGGGGGGTTATGTACCTGTGTCTAAAACTAGCTTTAGCCTTTCATTTGTGGCTCACTTAGATGGCACAGTGACCAAATATCACCCAAGGGATAACGATTCTCAGCCCTGGAAGAAACGCTCCCCGTGTAAGGTTTGTTTATTGAGAGTGCC
>JAJTUV010006781.1:0-24145 GCA_021653895.1 Mastomys natalensis
AAATAATTCAATTTAAAAAACCCCCCAACCCCCCTCTATTGCCTGACAGCTGAAGTCGAGTACTGTTAGTTTTTGCAAAACCATTGGTTTAAAATAAAGGAACAGAAGAAACAGTTGAATGCTGAACTAAGTTCCAACACAGTGACTTTAATTGGTTTTTTCCTGTCAAAGCAGAGTCGTGTAGAAGATAGCTGAGGTGAGAATGAACAAATCACTGTATTGCTGAGAATAGCCCAGGTTCGTTAATGGAATATTTCATGATTTGAAGTATCTTGAATTCTTTCAGAGACACCCCAAGTTAAAAACTTCATACTGCATAAGTTTTTGGGTGGGTTTTATCGTGATAAATGACTAACATTTTATGGTACCTATAATACCAATGGGCCCTTGGGCAGTTCTAGGATGATGCATAAACTCTAATACGTAAACTAATTAGAACTAACTCCTTTGTCTCAATCAGATCTAGAAAAGAGATAAAAATGCACCATAAATGCAACAAATTTGACACTGCTGGCAAGAAAGGTATAAAATCACATTATAGCAGTCCTGATAAGGAATGCTTGAAAACATCTTAATGTTCCCCTTCCGGAGCACGATAGGAGACTGACCCTGTGGTGTCTATAGACATAACTGCAGAGGAATCATGTGAAGCCCAGTAGAGGGAATTGCAAGGCTTGGTCAGTTTATGTATGTTCAATGACAGACAATTTAAATATATTAAATTTAGAAAATTACTTAGTTAATCTGCATTTCACAAATGTACCAAAACATTTGAAAATACAGTATATATGAGCCCACCTAAACTACAGAATAAAGCCTGTCTCAAAAACCATACAAAACCTTTCTGTTATTATCTAAAGACATTGATGAGTAGGGTAACTCCTCTTATCACCTAACTTCTTAGGATAATAGTAGGTAGCTGTATTTGACATCAGAAAGCGGGTGGCTATCCCCAACAATAGGGGACAAATATGTATTCGTTGCTTTAAAGCAAATAACCCTAGATATCAGTGGGTTGACTCCATTGCTTTGAGAACTATATTTGAGGCAGCATATCATGTGAAGAAATAATGAAAAGCGAGTATTTACTTCGTGGTAGAAGATTGGAAGAGGAACAGGGGAAGAGTACTGTCCTGTTTTCATGGGCATTCTCTCAGTGACCAGAAAACATCCTACTAAGACCCATGACTTGAATCCTCTACTGTCTCTCTGTAGCATCAAAATCAGACTACTTCAAAAATAGGTTCTTTGAAGGAAGATTTCAGCTTTAGGTACAAGAATGCCTAAATCACATAAAATAAGATGCTCATAGAGTTAGAATGGATTCCCCATGGAAACAAATGGAGATGTGGTGAAGGAAGAAACCAGAACACCAGGGGTTCAGTGTAGCTCACAGTTCTAATTAGTAATCATCATGTCATTTTCCCCAAAGAACCCAGGCTTTTTGCTTTACACATAAAAGGAAACTGGAGAGTGGCATATGGAAAGTCATAACATCCAATGTCAGGATGAAGTGTTTGTCTTAGTCTAAACTTCACTAAGTTCAGCCTAATTTCCACAAGTTTTAAATATCACCTCTCAGGGATAGGGGTGGCAATTCCTTTTAATGGTATATTGCAACATCCTCAAATTCCTAATATATATATTAAATTGCTACTTTATGGATGGGAAATAGATTTAGAAGTATTTATTAAATTCCCCAAGCTCACACAATCAGTAAGTTACAGAACTCTAACCCAAATACTAGTGTAATAAATGTTTATGCCTGAACTTTTCTTCAAAGCTTGTGGCCTCCTTAGAATAAATTCTCAGATAACTGTTGCTGAAGAACAAAATCACCTATGAAGTCTGTAGAAAAAGTCATTCATCAAGTCAAAGAATGCTAGTTTATCTTAAAGGCAAAATTGCATGCCAGACTAAGGAATTTGATGGATATTTTGCTGAACTCAATGGTGTATCTAGTGACCAAGGGACTGACTAATCTCCTTATTTATACTCCTCAATTCTGTCCAGAAATCCATTCACTATTACCTGCATAGTTGTCTTATGATTTAACATATAAATATAACACATAAATATAAATATTTAGCATATAGCAAGTCTGATATTAAGCAGATGGTCAGAACCTATCTGAATATACAGCATATTGTGCTTTTCAATACATAGGACAAAGAACAGGTTCTGTGGAATCATCTGGGATACCAGACAACACAATAACATCATTCTGATCTATTCATGTGAAAGTAGAGAAAGACTTACTCAGGAGTAAGTCACTGGCTTCTACTCAGGCAATGTCTTCTGTGTTTTGGGATAATCTGGGATAATTTGAGAATTGCTCAAAATTTTTTAACAGCTGAATATAGAGGTGTATTCATATAACACATTGGATCTTTGCAGTGGGACCTCATCAAATGCAGAATATATTCAAATATAGCTAATTTAGGGCTGAGGACCCCAAGGAAGGAGCTGGCAACTCCTGAGCAAGGTGGTCTGACTGAAATATTATAGGGACATTTCTTCTTCTTTTTCATGTAGGGTAAATTTCATTCACTTCTTTTAACTATCCACTTTAGAGATGCCAAGGAAAAAGAGAATCTCTCACCTCTTGCAGTTTATTTACACTGAACCCATTATGATTTGAGGTATGGTATAGCCAAAGACCTTCTCATGTCAAATACAGCTATCTACTATTGTCCTAAAACATTAGTTGGTGAGAAGACTTACCATACTCTTCATTGTCTTCAATAATAACAGAAGGGTTTTGTATGTTCTTTGAGATAGCTTCTATTATATAGCCCAGGCTGGCCTCAAACTCATTATACTCTTGCCACAAGCTTTGAGTGCTAGAACGTGCTGATACCTAAACCTGCTGGATTTAATCTTTAAATTTCTATGTCCTAGCCATTCATTTCACAGGTATTGGACTACATTCTGTTCTGGGTATTTTTCTGAAAAAGATAAACAGAAATTCAAGAACTCAAAAGAAAAATTATTTGTTTGTCAGAATCTAGAACTTTGGTGAAAAAGCATTTAAACCAATAAGGAAATTTTAAAAAAATAGAAAAAAAAAAAATATTTTATTCTTAATTAATGGGGTTTTTTTAAAATATTTGTCATTGAGATTTTAATATAAAATATTTTTTCCCCCTTTTCCCTCCAAGTCCTTCCTTTAACCCCTTAGATTTTTGTTTTCCCAAATTCATAGCCTTTTTTTTTTTTTTTAACATATCTCTTTTTGTGTTTTCCCAAACAAAAAAAAATGAAACCCTTTCTCATTCCTTTTTGTTTTCCCGTAGGGAAAATTTTTTCCCGGGTTTAAGCATTTAATATTAGAGAAACGAATTGGTTTTACTCCCCATTAAAAGAAGTTTTTTTTCCCTCTTCTCTTAGTTGTTTGGGTAGCTTTTTGTCTGGGGTTAGGCTTTTTGGGGTTTTTCCCCATGCCCTTTTTTAGCATTTCTACGTTTGTTACCCCTTTTTTGGGGGGTCGGGGTTGGATACCCATTTTAACCTTTTATGGTATTTCTAAAAGACACAATCTCACATCGGGATACTTCTAAAAGCCCAAAATTTCTCACATCACACATCCTTTTCTCTATTTTTTTTCAATCTTTTCCTTCTCTTTTTTTTGCAAGATTCCTGAGTCTTAGCTCCCAATATTGTGGGGTTTTTGGGAATGGTATCTTTTTTGGGGGGCTCCGGTTTGTTTTTGACGGATTTATTTTTCTATACTGGTTTTGGTTGATAATGAAGTTTAGTTTAAAAATTTTGTGAAAAACACTATCCGGGGTTTTGTAAGTAGGTTTGGGAATTTTGTTAGGGATTTTTTTGGGGTTCATTTAAAGGGGTTTTAGTTTTTGGGTTTTGATCAAATTTCCTATAACTTCACAAACCCCCGGGAAATTTGTCAAGGACCCCATTTGTAAGAAGTTTCTCTTAGGGGAAAGGGTCTTAAAATTAAAATTTAGAGTGTGTTAATTACTGCCCGTTTGCCCTTACTGTAAAAAGCCACCCCTGGGGTTTTCTTTTGGGTTTTTGTGAATTTCATAGCGGGTTTTGGTTTTGGGTTTGGGAACCTGTTTTGGAATTTTGCAGGGAAACCTCTTCAGGTCCCCATGAAAACCAGTTCACAGAAAATGTGCTTTCAGATGGATCTAACTGGGGTTTTGTGGGCCCTTTAAATCCTTTGGGGTGTGGTGTCTTCAGGAGTGGGGGCCCTTAGCCCTGTGGAGAAACCCAAAGAGAAATTTTAATTATAGCCTTTTATAATGTTTGATAAAAAATTTCTTGGACAACCTATAACCAACTAAAAAAGGTAATCTCATTCCTGGTGGTTTGGGGTTCTTATTAGTCTGTGAGTTGAAAATTTTCACTCAGTTTGGGAAAATTTTCCTATAAAATATTATATGAATATTTATACCCTAAACTACATGTTTTTTAACCCCTTATTGATTGTTTGATTGACTTTATGTAATATGGGGTGCACTTTTCACTCTTTCAAAACATGAAAATTTGGGATCTGTTTCCCACTGTAGGGGTTGCGAGACCCATGGGGGTTGGGGGAAATTGAACTCAGGACCCTGGAAGAGCAGTCGGGGTTTTTTCTTAAAACCCCAAAAGGGCCAACTTTTCCAGCCTCCCTTACTTGAAATTTTAAGGAAAACCTTTTAAATAAACGGTTCCGTATGACCCCTTTAGGATATTTTATTGTTTTTTTTAAATCCTCCTGCCCTTTTATTTATTACCTTATTCCTTTTTCCCAAAACCGGGAGGGGTTTTTGGCGGTTTCCTTTTTAGATTCAAATTTTCCCATAAGAATTCAGCTTTTCTTCTGTTGGATTTTCCTTTGTGGAAAGGTTTTTAAAATTAAATTTTTTTTTCCCCTTTGCATTCAAAAAAATTTTTATTTTTCTTTTATATTTATTTTTTAAAACCTTGATATAAACGGGTTTTTTTTTTTAAAATTTGTCAAATTTACTTTCTATGGTTTCTTGTTGGATGAGGAAATTCATTTTTCAGCCCTGAGGAAGTTTTTTTCTGTGTTTTTTGGGGAAATAGGGGCCCTTCCCATTGCCGGGAAATTCTTCCCCTTCATTCATTTTTATACTTAGAAAGTTTGTTTTTTTCATGGTGTCCTACATTTTTCCTTTAAATTTTTTCCTTACCCTTTTTAAAAAAAATTTTTCATTTTCTTTGCTTTTTTTCCCTTATCTTTGAACCCTCATGGGTCTATCTCCCCCAAATTTTAATTAAATTTTTTTTTTAAAGTTTTTATTGGGGTTCGGGAAATTTTTAAAACCCTTTATTCTATTCAGCTTGAGTTCTCTTCAAATTTTTTTAATCTCTTTATTGAATTTTTTTTTCAAATTTTTAAATTGCCTTTCCTTTTTTTAAACCAACCTTGTTTTTTTGTGTTCTTGAATATCATTAAATATTTACATTTTTTTTTTTTCATTCAAGTTCATTGAGACATTTTTTTGGGATCCCCTTTTTAAAAATCTTAAATTATTTGTAAAGTTTTGATTAATTTGGAAACCGGGGTTCATCGGGGAATTGCCCCCGCTCCCTTTATAAAAGGATTGATAATTTTTGGTAAGTGAGATATTGGCTTGATCTTGAAAAACTGTTTTTTTTTTTTCATAAAGATCTGGATGGACAGGGTCTAGTTGGGATGGAGGGGTTGGTTTAAGGCATGGGAGAGGTTTTATAGTCAGGGAAAGACAGATAGGTTTTTGCTGTGGCCCCAAACCCATTTGTGGCCAGGGGTGCAGGGAGGGGATATGGGCCCTGAATAGATCTACATGTTGAGGAGGATGTGTAGGGAGGGGGATCGGGTGGACTTACCCCCACTAGCCCGGGAAAATGGTGGGTGGGAACAGCTTAAGTAAAAAATTTTCTAGTAAATAATACAGTTCCCTTTCCCAAAAGGGACATTAAAAGATTTTTATAAAAAGCTTTATTCCCTTTTTTAACTTTTTGAAATTATTTTCTTTTTTCAAAAAACACACTGTTAAATATTGGAAAGACCATCTAGGATTCATTTCAAGACTTTTAAATTATTTTTTTTAATGAGCCCATTCCCCTGGAAAGGGGGTTTTTGGGAAAGCGTTTCTGATGTTTGGTTACCTCAGGGGGAAATAGCGATTTCCCTTCATAAGTGAATGGACATGAAATACACACTTTGCAATAAAAAAAAAAGGGGGTGCTAAAATTTACCCAAACAAATAACTGTTTCCATAAGTCGTTTCCTTTCATCTTTTTCCCAGTCAAGGAAAAGGGTAGGACAAAAATTGCTGCACCCTGTCAAGGTAAAAGCTTAAAAGGGAAATAGGGTTTTTTCCAGCCCACATTTTTTTTTTCTCTTTTCTGTCCTTTGTGTTCCCCTCTTTATTTATTTATACTTTTACAAACATTTTATTTTAAATTATATTTTTTTGGGATATTTTCCTTATTCAATTTCAAATTAACCCCTTTTCCCTATCCCCCCTCCGTGCAAAACCCAAATCCCCCCCTCCACTGCTGCGGGGGGTTTTCCCCTACCCCCCCTTTCTCCTTTCCCTTTGCTCTCAAATTTCCCTAACCTGGGTTTAAAGTTTTCAGAGGCCCAAAGGGGCCTTCCCCCATTGATCCCCAAATAAGGTCTTTCCTCTGCTAGATATGTGGCGGGAAACCCGGGGGGTCGCCCCATTTTACTTTTTGGGTTTGGGTGGGTTTGGCTTTGGGACTCTGGGGATTGGGGAAAAGTCGGGGTTAGTTGATATTATTGCCCCTTCCTATAGGGTTGAAAAACTCTGTCACCCTTCAGTCTCTAACTCTTCCAATGGTGACACGGGTTGGGGCCCCCAGGCTCAGCCCAAAGGGTTTGGTTTGGGGACATCCAAATCTGAATATGTCAGGTTTCTGGCAAAAACCCCTCGGGGGACAGCTTTATCAGGCTCCTGCCCCAGCATGCACTTTTTTGCACCCACAACGTATCTGAATTTGGTGCCCTGTAAAGGGAGGGAAAACCCAAGGTGGGACATTTTTTAGAGGGCCTTTCCTTCAGTCCTGTTTTCCACACTTTTTGTCCCTAAATTTTGTTCCCTTGATTTTTTGTTCCCCTTTCAAAAATTTTCAAAGCAAAACATTTTTGGCCCTTCCTTTTCGGGGAGGTTTATCTGGTATTGGGGGCTGCTTTTGGGGGGTTTACCCCTGGTTTTTTGGGTGGGCATGGGTAAAAACCCCCGAAAATCCAAGGGAAAAAACGGCGGGGAGTTCGGCATGCCCCCAGAACTCGGGTCCTGAAAAGCATTTTGGGTCTCCATAGACCAATTGTTCAGTCAGTAGGCCTTTTACAGCCCCCCCAAATTTGCACGGGTGAAACCCTTCCCGGTCGGGGCCCCTTGGGATTTACATACTAATAAAGGGTCAGAGGGGGGGGAATTAACCAATTCCCCCCCCCGAACCCCCCCCCTTCCTCCCTCCCTACAATAACCCGGTGGGCCCCTGATTTTTGGGGGGGGTATTTTCCGACCCATTTTCCCTCCGCCATGAAAAAAACCTTTTGGAACCAAGGATTTTCCTCGAAACTTTGGGGGCCTCCCGGGCCCCCGCACCCAAAGCCTCCAGCCCCGGGGAACCGGGGAAACCTTTTTTCCCGGAATGTGAGACCCCTGGGGGGAAATTTTTTCCAGGCAGCCCCGCCCCCACGGGCCCCGGGCCAAATGCCTCGGGCCGGGGGCCCCTGCTGCCGGGGCCGGGCCGGAGGCCCTGCCTTGCAACCCCGGGCCTGCTCCCGGGCGGGGGTGGGGGCTGCCGCTGTGGCCCACCCCATTTTTTGCCCTCCCACCCATGCACTGCCGAACGGAAAGTAAGATCGGCAAAAACTCACAAAAAGGTTTTTTTTTATCTCTTTTTTTGAAAAGGGAAGTACTCTGCTCCATGAGTCTGGACTGTAAATTTTTTTCCTAAGCCATGCATGGCGCTTCCGGGAAGGGGACTTCCCCCCCAAAACAAGGAAGTTTGTTTCTATTTATTTTTATCCCAGGAGACTTTATAGGGAGAAATTTGGCCGGGCCCTGGGGGTTTTCCCTTATTGATGTTGATTTTGCCCATGATAGAAAAGAGGAAAAGGCACTTTGTTAAAAGGGGAAGGGTTCCCTCGCCTGCGGTTTTTGGGGGGGTTTCCACAGAGATCCAAAATCCCAAACCTTCCCCGCTTTTTTTCCCCGGATTCTGGCAAACCGCCTGGGCCCTTTTAAAAAGGGGTTGCTGGGGTCCCAGTTTATTCTTTTTTTTTTTTTTAGAGGGGGTTCTAGATAGAGAGTCTTTGCCAACGCCCGTTGGGGGCTGTGGGGTTTTCAAGCAGAGGCCTGAGGTCCAAAAAACCAAAACCCCAGAAGTGGCTCGGGGCCGGGAAAGGCGTCAGTTTTTCCCTTTTGGGCTTTTTTTTAAATCCTCTTTGAGGGCTCTGATTTGAAAACCGGGAAAAAATTTTAAAGATCTTCAGATTTGGGGGGGGTTCCCTTTTTCCGTGGTCTCATTTCCCTGTGGCTGCGTCCCCTGTTCTTTGCCCCCGGGGGGCGCCAGGTGGGGGGGCCCCCGATTTGGAGGGTTCCCACAATGACCTCCCCCCTGAGGGACTGAGGGGGAAGATGGAGGGTCCTCTCCTTTCCCGTCCCGCTGTCTGTTAGTCTTCGCCCACCTGGGGTGGGGAGGTCTGGGCCAAAAGGGGTGCAGGTCAAGCAGGGAGGAGGGTTTGGCCTGCCCCGCTGCAGCCTCTGTCATTCTCCGCTTACCCCGGGGCTGCACTGGTCCAACGCTGACCCGCCCGGGCGGGGCCCGTTTAGAACCCGGGCTAGCGGGAAAGGGGAAGCGGTTTGGGGGGCCCCCAGGAATTTTTCCGGAGAGGGGATCTCTCCCCAATGTTACGGGCTCTTGAGAAAAAAGACCCCAAGGACACCAAGATGATTCTCGAACACACACCATTTTTACTTTTCCCGAATAGAGCCTTTAAACGGGTTTCAGGGTGGGTTGGGGTTTTAACAGCAGAAAAACGTTTATTGGCTTGGTCGGGAGCTTGGAGATCCCTATTTTGCATGGGGGTTTGGGGGTTGGGCTTTTTAATCCCCTTTGGCTTGGGGGGAGAGCTTTAGAGATCCCTCATTTTACATGGGGAAAGGGCCCTGAGGCACTTTTCCCCTTTGACTGATTTCATTGCCCCCCTTTTTAAAAAGGGGCCCGGGTGGAGGGCTGAAAGCTAATGAAAAAAAACCGGGGCCTGGGGGAAAGCCCCAAAACCCCCTGCCGTCCTGGGTAAAGGTCCGGGGTTAAAGGGTTTGCTAAACCCAGCACCCAGCGTTTCCCCACAGCCCCCCCGCCCCAAAAGGGTATTTTTTAATTATACTTGGTTTTTCCAGCTTTTGGGGCCCCTAATACCCCACTTATAAGTGAGTGCATACCATGTGTGTTTTTTTGGTTTGGGTTTTAACCCCCCCACTCAGGAAAGGATATTTTCTGGGTTCCTCCATTTCCCTTTAAAAATGTCACAAATTCATTTTTTTTTTAATAGCTGAGCTATTTCCTTTGGTGTAAATATCCCAAAATTTTTCTGTATCCTTTTCCTTTTATTGAAAGACATCGGGGTTCTTTCCAGTTCCCTGGCTATTACAAATAAGGTCTAGGAACATAGTGGAAACCATGTGTTCTTTTTAAATTTTAGAGCATCTTCTGGTATATGCCCGGAGGGGGATGGCTAGCCTCAGGTCATACTATGCCCAAATTTTTTCTGGGGAAACCCCCCGGGACAGTTTTCCCCAGAGTGGGCTCCAGCAAAAACCCAAAAACAAAAGTGGAGGAGTGTTCCTTTTTTCTCTAAAATACTCCCCAAGAATTTGCGGTCCCCCCTGAGTTTTTGTTTTTTAGCCATTCTGCGAGTGGGATGGAATTTCAGGGGAACGTTTTGATTTACTTTTCCCTGATGACTAAGGAGGGTTGAACATTTTTTTTGGTGCTTGTGCCCTTTCCCGATTTTCCCAGTTTTTTTAATTCTTTGTTTACTCAGAACCTCTTTTTTAAACAGGGTTATTTGATTCTCTAAAAGTCAAAATTTTTGAGTTTTTTTTTTTTATTGGAATTGTTTTTAATCAGGTCCCGGGCCTGGTAACGTTTTTTTCCCAATTCTTTTGGTTCCTTTTGTCCTATTAAATATTATCCTTCCCCAAAAACAGAAAGCTTTAAAATTTTAGGGGGTTTCCCATTTGTAGTTTCTTGATCTCATAGCATGAGCTTTTGGTTTTTTCAGGAAAAATTTCCCCTGGGGCCCATGTTTCGAGGGCTTTTTCCCTATTTTCCCTCTTCTATTTTTTTCAGTGTTTTGGGTTTTAAAAGTGGGGGGTTCCTTGATCCACTAGATCGGAGAAAGCATTTGCCAAATTTCAACCCCCCTTCATTTTAAAAAGGTTTTTAGAAAGATCAGGAATTAAAGGGCCCCAAAACCTAAACTTAGAAAACATTTTACGGGCAAACCAGTAGCCAATACAAACTAAATGGAGAGAAACTTTAAAACAAAACCCATTTAAAAACAGGGACTAGTAAGGCGGGCCCATTTTTCCCTATCTATTTTAAAATTTGTACTGAAGTTTTTTGAAATAGCAAAATTTAAAAACAAAAAGGGAAAATTAAAGGGGTACAAATTGGGAAAAGGGAAAAGTCAAAAAATCCCTATTTGCAGAGGTTTGATAGTATACTTAAGTGACCCCGAAACTTCCACCCGAGAAGTCCTAAAACCCGATAAACAACTTTAGCAAATGGCGGATTTTAAATTTAACCAAACAAAAACAGTTTTTTCCTCTATTCCCAAAAGGAAAAAAACATTTGAGAAAGATATTTGGCAAATGCACCCTTTACAATAGTCACAAAACTATAAAAAATTTTGGTTTTGGGCTCTAATCAAGCAAATGAAAGATCTATAGAAAAAGGGAAAAAAAAAGGGCTTGAAAAAAAAAATTTAAATGACCAGAAGATAAAAAACTCCCGGGGTCATAAATTTTTGGGGGAAGGGGGGGTTTAAAATTGTAAAAATTGGGCCCTCTTGCTGAAAGCAAACTATAGAGTTTAATTTCAATCCCATGAAAAATTTTCCCAAATCAATTCTTCACAGAGTCAGAAAGACCCCAAATTTGGGAAACCATTTGGAATAACCAAAAAACCCAGGATACAAAAAAATATTCCAACAATAAAAAACTTAAGGGAAATCATCCCTCCCTGACCCCAAACTGTACTCAGAGCAATAGTGATTAAAAAATGATTTTTATTTGTACGAGACAGGGAGCAAGATCAATGGAATTGAATTTTAAAACCCAAAATGAAACCCCAAAAAGACCCCGGGTCACTTGTCTTTCACAAAGAAGCTAAAACCATCCAGTGGAAAAAAAGGAAATATTTTCAAAAAAAATAGTGTTGTGCACCGGGGGGTCCCGCATGTAGAAAGAATGCAAATCGATTTCCCTTTTTTATTTTATTTTTACTTTTAAAATTTTTTTTTTAAAAATTACCCTTTTTCCCCGGGGATACCACTCGTTTGTTTTTTACATATTTTCATTGCTCCTTTTTTTCCCCCTATTTTTTAACCTATTTTAATTTTTCCTCCTGTTTTACGATTTTCTTTCTCCTATTCTTTTTGAACTATTTTTTTATTATATTTTTTTTAACAAAAATATTTTTCTTTTAATTTCCCCCTTTCCCCCCCTTAAAATTTTTAATTCTGTCTTAAAATTTCTCCTTATTTTTATATTTGTTTCCCGGGAAATACATTTTTTATTATTCCCGGGCCCCTTTTTTTTTTTCCTCCCTTTTTCCCTTTTTTTCACCTTTATTTCGTATTTCCCTCCGGTCTTGAATTTGGTTCCAAAATTTTTGTGTTTGCAGAAAATTGCTTTTTCCTTTAAAAAGGGTTATGCCCGGGGTTTACCCTTAATTTGTAAGGGGCCCACAAATTAAAATAACCGAAAAAAAAAGTCCAAAGAAGAAGAAAAAAACGGGAAAAGGGATAAAAGCAAAACTATGGGCCGGGCATATCACAGCCACTAAAAAGTCAACAAAAAAAAACAAAAAACTCAGGTAATAACTTTAACATTACCCCAAAAAGGTACAAGATAAAGATTTCAAAATTTTTCTACTGAAATGAATTCAAAAGATACAAAAAAATTCAATCAAGGATATGGAGAAAAAAATTTCAAAATAAAGGGGAAAAAATCAGCCCAAAATATAAAAAAATCAACAAAATTGATGAAATTTTTGCAAAAACAAAAAATTTAGTAAGGAAATTGACCCCTAACCCTTTTTTTGGGAAAGAAATTTTCCCCCAAAATCAAAAACACTGGAAAGTAGGATCCAAAGATCTTTTTTAAGATAAGGCCCAAAATCCACCCCAGCAAACAGAACGGGGATGAGACTAATTTTATAGATAATCTATTTTTGAAACAAATGAAAATTTTTTTACTTCTAGAGAAAAAGGGGGGTATGTCCCAAAAACCCCAAAAAATTTTTTTTGATTCCAAAAAGACATGACCAGGAGGAGACAAGAAGACATGTTTTTTAATTTAAGTTTTTTAAAAACAAAAAAAAAGATACAAAAAAGGGGGAAAATTTAAATGGAAAACAGGGCAACCTACAAATGCAAATACTCCAAAAAATTTTCAGATTTTTCATGAGTAATTTTAAATTAAAAGGAAGGCTGGGGTGATATATTCCTAGGCCCCGAAAGTAGTTAATTGCTAAACAAGATAGTTATACCAGTAAAATATAATTCTTAATAGAAAATAATATATATATCCAAAAACATAAATTAGGAACCCCCTTTGGGGGCCCCCATATCAGCACTTCAGGTAGGGTCCACTAAACACAATACGCAATAGATGCAAAAGGAAAAAAGTTTTCCCCAAGCGGGCGTTTAGGAATTAAAAATTTTAGGAATTTTTTGGGGGAAAATTAAACTTGAAAGAAAAGTATAAAATCAAAACCCCGGAAACCTGTATATTCAATGCTTTGCGGTCTTGAAAAAGCACAAAATTTTTCCCGTCAAAAAAAAACCAAAAAAATGAATTTTAACATGTAGAAGGAATATTTCAAAAAGAATAAAAAATAAAAAAAAAAAATATAGGCAAAGCAGATCTCAAATTAAAAAAGAGTAAGAAAGAAAAAAAAACACTGAAGGGTTAATTTTAAAAAAAGCAATCCCTCAAAGGGGCCCAAATTTTAAAAAATTCACTGAAAGTTGGAGCTCCAATTTTTTAAAAAAAAGCTAGGGTGGGAAAAAGGGCATCTGGATTGTGGTAAAAAAACTTAAATGGGTTTATTTCCAATACTTTCTCTCCTTTTTGATAGCTCATTTTAAATTTTAAAAACAACAAGAGTTTTTTTGTAGTTCTTTGTCTAATTTCCAGGACTAGGAAAAATTTCCCCTCTACATTAGCAAGGGGCTATTGGGTACTGTTTTTTGTTTTTCCCGTGGTATTTAGCAGTCCTTTCTAGGGGGACAAATTTTTCAACAGGTTCCCGATATTTTGAGCCTTTTCAAGGTTTTTTGCCCTGAGCTACAGATTTAGAAACTGTAATGTAGAGGTGTCTGTTAGGGGGAGCTTCCCTTTGAAGTCATTTTGAATAGGGGTTGATAGAAAAAGAATTTTTTTCCCCACCCAGGGAAATATTTTTAAAAGGAAAAAGCAGGCTTCAAATCAAAGGGAATGATGGAAGGTGTCCCAAGGGGAAATAAATAGGAGAGGCTGGTGGGAGAGGAGGGGTTTTTTTTGATATTTCCTTTTTTTCAGTAAAAGAGTATAAAAAATAAAAAAAAAACAACAAACAAGAAAAACAGTCCCTTCCCAATAAGAAATAATGTCAACAAAGAAATTTCAGATTTAAACTAGGGTATGAAGGATTCCCAAATTAAATAAAAATTTAGAAATTTTTTTATATCAAACCGAACAAAATAATTTTCCCCCAGCAACTTTTAGAAAGAATTCTCTAAATAGAGTCCAACTAGGACTCCAAAGAAGTCCAGTTATACCTTTACCTGCTAATTTCAAATCCCAAAAGTAGATTAAAATTTTCAAAACCCAAATAAATATTTATTTTAGAAAAATTGCCCCATTTTCCCTATTTTCCCCAAGTTTGGGGAGACTCCCCGGCCCCTTTTTTTTTTTAGCAAAAACACAACAAGGCTAGGTTTTAAAGGATTCAATAGTAGGATACAGGGAAACTTTTTTGGGGATATGTCCTAGAGTCAATAAAGTTAGGGGGACCATTTATTTTTTGCCTTTTTTGTTCATTTGCTTTTTTAGTCCCTTTTTTCAAATTTTTACTGTGGCAGAAGAAACCCCCAAAAATAGTTTTAAATTGGTTTTTCTTTAATAGCTAAAGACGTTTAATACCACACAGGCACAGCACAAGCGCACAACACACACACACACACTCCCACACACACACCAGACATTTTTTTAGTATTTTGTTGTTTTAAAAACTTTTTAGTTTTATTATCATCCCAAAAAATTGATTATTTTTTTCAACACCCAAATTTTTTAAAATGTTTTGTTTGGGGTTTCAGATATCAACTTTCTCTCAGATGCCAACAGGAAAAGATTTTTTTTTTGTGTTTTAAAACTGGGTTTATTCACCCCCAAAAAATGGTGTCTTTTTCTGTACAGAAGCTTTGTGTCTCAAATCCCCAAATTGTAGATGATTGGTCTTTAAAGCTTTTACTTTCGGGGGCCAATTCAGAACTTCCTTTTCCCCGTGCTAAAAGAGTTCAAGTTTGTTTTTTTTGCTCTTTTTTGGGGGGTCTTTGATGTTTGTTGAAGTTGAGTTTTTTTTACGGGGAAAAAGAAAAAAAAATTTGTTTTGATTCCTTTTAAAAGGGTTTTAGATGTAATCAAACTGTTCTGCAAACTAGAGAGGGAAAAAAAGGACAAGCTCAGTTTACAAAAGGTTTAAAATTTTCTCTTTCTGTATACATCCCCCCCTTTTCACCAAAATTCAGTATTTTTTATATAGGCACTAATATATAATATTTATATTTTATATAATATAGTAAAAAAAGGAAAATTTTTCCTTGTGAAAATTTTTGAAAAAATTAAAAAATCAGAAAACAGCAAAAATGATTTTATAAATTTACCAGAAATTTAGATTTTTGTTTAAAAAATTTCCAAGAAATTTTTTAAAATTTGGGTGCACATATTAAAAAAGGGGGGGAGGTTGCAAAAAAAAAGGCCAAAATCCAAAAGGAAATGTCCCCAAAAGCCCAAAAGGACTTGGGGGTTAATTAATGGCAGGTTGGGGACAAAAACGAATGAACCCAAAAAACACAAAATAACAAAACACTTGTATTGCTACCCCTTTAAAGTTTTCCATTCCCGTCCCGAAAAACCCCAAAAAAACCTTGAATTTTTCTTTGCAGGAAAGCCTTTTATTATTGTTAAAATGTCAATTTTAATATGTATTTTTAAATTTGGTCAAAAAAGGGGTTCCCTTTTAAAGATAAGTGAATTGAGAAATCGGGGGCTGAGAGAGAGAGAAAGAGAGAGAGAGGGGGGAGAGAGAGAGAGAGAGAAAGAGAGAGAGAGAAAAGGTAAAAATTTAAAATTGTTAGGTAAAAAGATTCATAAATCCATTAGACCCTTAAAACTTTCTTTTGAATTTTGTTCTAAAAAAAAGGGGAAAATCTAAAAAAAAAAACCTCATAATTATTTCACTATTATAATCTATCAAAATTTTAAAAAACCCAAAAAAAAAGGGCCTAAATTACTTAAATAAATGAGTAAAATGTGATAAGATTTTTTCACTAACAAAAGGTTTCCTGCAAAGAAAAATCCAGGGTGCTTCAACTCAGTGGCTGGGTGCTGCAGTAGCATTAAGGGGTGCTAACAACCCCACACTGTTCTTCCCAAAATTTGAATGGAAATGATTCCCAGGGAAGTTCAGGGGGCAAGGGTTGGATTATTCAGAGAGCAAAAAAACCCCAAAAAACCGGGAAAAAAAAAAAGAAAAATTTTTTAATGTTTTTTATGTAAAACGATGTAAAATTTCTCACAAAGTTTTTGCAAATGCTATTCATGAACACATTAAAAAGATCCCGAAACCCGGTACAAGTTCATTTTTTCCCAAGGATGGAAGGATGCTCAAAATATGGGGAAAACTTAAAAAGTAATTTCAGAAAACCCGACTCAAATAAAATAACATGACTATAAATAGATGCCGGGGTACCCCATCTTTCCCGTATTATTTTATAGAAAAAACTCAAGGGAAAATAGGGAAAGGAAAAAGAACTTTCCTCAATTTTAAAAAGGTTTATATTGCCCCAAACCCGTCCCCCAACTTAAAGCTAAAGGGGCCCTAGTGAGAAACACCAGAAAGTTCTTAGACTTGATAATAAAACCCTTTGTTATGTACTGGATAAAAAAAAATCCAAAATTACAAAAAATTTAGAGCTTTTATATCCCCAAAATGAACTTGGGAAAAAAAAAAATCAAAAAAAATATTTATATTCACCTACCTTGAAAAAATTTTCTAAGAGGGTCCCAACAAAGGAATAAAAGACTATGTAATGGAAAATTTTAAACACTGAATAAAAAACTTAAATTTTAATAGAAGAAATGAGCCGATGCTAAACCCCTTGATTAGGGATACCAAAGGACCCCCTGGAAACCCCGTCCCAACCGACCTGTTTCTCACTTTATGTTTAATTTGGGATGTTCCTTTAAAAAGAGCTTTTTCCCCCCCACTCTTTAAATAGGTGGATGGTTTAAAAAAAATGATATTAAAAGAATATGTTTTTTTTTTATCTTAATGAAAATTTAAAATTTCATTTTATGAAAAAAAGAACATTTTGTTAAAGATTAAGCCTGCTTAGAAAGACCCAAATACTTCAGTTTTCTTCATTTGCGAAAACTAGATCATAGGACACATATATTTAATATTTGTAAATATGGGGTTGTTTTGTGTGTGTTGTGTGTGTGTTTGTTTTAAAAGCCTTTAAAAGGGAGGGAGGGGGGATAAAAGAAGAAGAGGGAGGGAGGGAACAGAGAAGAAGGGAAATTGAAGGGGAAAAGAGAAAAGAGGGGGGAGAGGGAAAAAAGGGGAGGAGGGGATTTTAAAAAAAGGGGGCCCAGACGTCAGATATAAACGAGAGAGGGAAGGGGGGAAAAGAGAAATTGTTTAAAATTTAAGTGACATGAAAACAGAAAGACATTTTTTGAAGAAGGGTGATCGAAAAGGGCCCCCCCTGGAAGAAAACTAAAATTTGGAAAAAAAAAATGCACATGTATGTAAAAGATACATATTTAAATTTTAAGCCCATAAAGGGGGAAAACCAAAATAAGTTAAAATTTTTAAAAAAAAAGCAAAAAAAAAAAGGGGGAAAGGCGAAAAGCCAAAAAGTGCTTTCTGACAAAAACTGATATGCTGTCTCCGGGAAAGGGTCTACCAGGCCCGCAAATACAGATAGAATGCTTACAACAAAACCCTTTGGGTTGAGAACCCGGGTTTCCCAAAGGAGGAGTTAGAGAAAAACTGAAGGGCTTTTAAAGGGGGGTGCAAAACCCCCAAAAAAGAACAACAATATCAACCCCTTTAGACCTCCCCGGGGGTAAACCACCAACCAAAGAGACACAAAGGACGGGCCAAAGGGTCCAGCTGAAAATGTACAGAGGATGGGGCCCTTTTCTAGCATCAACAGGGGGAGGACCTTTTGGGAAATGTGAAAGGGGTCGAAAACCCCAGTGTAAGGGGGAATTTCCAAAGGGGAATGAGGGGGGCTGGGGGGTTTTGGGGGAAAGGCACCCTCATAGAAAACAGGGGGGGAAAGGGGTCGGAAAGGAGTTTGGGAGGGGGAAACAGGGAAAGGGGAAAAACATTTTAAAAAGCAAAAAAAATTTAAAAAAAAAAAAAACCCCAAATGTAAAGAAGTCCACATTATATTTATTAAAAATTTTTTTTTTTTTTTTTTAGTTGAAAAAAAAATAATAGAAAACCTGACATAAGCTTTTTAAATACTCAAAATCAGTTTGTATGGTCATGTTTTTAAGGATGGTACAGTTTTATAGCATCTATAGTGCCTTTATTGTATGGAACTGAGATAAATAGAAATTTTTCCAAAACTTTACTTTTATAACTCTTTTCAAAACCTACTCAATTTTTCTACTAATGCCTAAAGAGCGGGTATGTTTCCCCAGTTCTTAATGGATACCCTCCAAGTTCTTCACAGTGAATAAAAGAATATCAGAGCATGCCATTCTAGCCACATAATTAAATGTCTTCTGGTTGCAGTGATCACATTCTCATCTGCTTATCTTTGTCCTCCCTCCTTTCTCTACAGTGTTCAATCCTGGACCCTGATAATAAATTCCTGTCACAGACCCACTTTACTGGTTGGAAAAAACTCTCCAGAGTTCTAAGCTTCCTTTATTCCTCCTTTAGCAATATAGCAACAAAATTTTACATCTAGAAAACTATCTGGAGACAAAGAGAGGAATGTGATACAGAAAGAAAATCCTGGTACTTTAAACTAATTGCCATGTATCTTTAAAGGGTTTTAAGTTTTGTCCAGTTCCAACGGGTCCCTAACCAAATTCAAAGGCAGCAAAAGAGACCGAGACTCCTGACACCATTCCCCCAGTTATTCATTTCTTCAATTTGTCAGCTCTGTGTCCATTTCGGCCTCCCAGGGCACAGGTATAAATTATTGAATAAGACACAGTTTTAAAGCCTTTTTGTAATACCAGTAGAGGGCTGTGGTCCAACACCTTTATCATCACCCCCTCTTCTTCATCCTCAACAATAGCAACAACAAAGGGAAGAAAATCTCATATTATAGCTGACCCTATGATTAACTCTGCATACCCTTCCCTCTACCTCTTTCATAAAAGTGTGATCCAGTTACACTTTGCTGTTTCTCTTACCACAAAACCAGGTATTCAGGCTGATATTACTCACAAAATAAAAAAAAGAAAATTAAGTGAAAATTTAAGTTGAGATTTATAATAACACACACATTAAAAAAATTTGTTGAGCTATTTCAACTTTACTTTTATGATTCTAATCCTCATTGTAATGTTTAAATGAAATTTTTTTTTTTAGGAAAGGAGAGAGAGGAGAGAGGGAGAGAGAGAGGGAGAGAGAGGGGAGAAAGCTGCCAAACAAGAGCAGTTGCTTTCTTTAAAAAATATATGATCAGTGTTTTCTAATACCCAGATCTTTTTTCCCTCCAAAAAATAAAAATTACCCCTAATATGTCATTTAAAGAAAAACAGAAGAGAAATCCATGCAAAGGCCACTGGATAGAATGGGAAAAAGGGATTAATGTATTTCTCGCCCTTTGCTATCTTAGCATCCTTGGCTGCACCCTTTTTTTTTCCAAGAGCACACAAAGCTGGTTACGGATTTAATGGTACAAGGAGACAAAACTGAAAAGTTCTGTAGAAAGTGAGCAGAAAATATTTTTCCCTCTTAAAAAACATCCCTCTGGGCTAAGCCAGTGGATGGGCTAAAATTCCCTTACAATCTCCTGAAAAGGTATTTGCCTTTGTAGTACTAAGAACTTGTTCAAGCCCTGACGCATTGACTTTCACAGATCCCATGTTGGATGCTATCTCCCAGAAGGGTTCATGCTATTAATCATTCACTCTTGGCTCTTACTGGCTCTGAGAGAAAAAATAAGCAGCAGTGAAAACTCTGGGTTAATCTCCCAGTGTCTGAAATTTTACAGTAGCAAAAATAAAAGAAAGGGTACTGGGAAGTTTCAGAGTCACTCTAAAACAATGATGTTCTTAAGGATACGGGGAGCAAATAGCGGGAATCAATTGACTCTGACGTAAGAGATGGTTGAGTGACAATGAACTCAGCTAACACATGAAACTCCATAATTTGCTGTTCATTTTCTAGGAGCAGTTGTGTTTCACAGTTAAGACACCCGGGGATCCACAAATCAATGTTTATAGTTAACAAATTTGAATCATGGTACTTATTTAGCTAAAAGAACTTGGGAGTTCAGATCATTCCTCCAAATTCCATTTTTAGGTAATTAAATTTCTTCCTTGATTTTGCGGTTTACTCCCCAAATATTAACCGAATATCTAGTTTACCAAAACATTGTTTTAAATACTTATGACAAATGCATGAACAGGTAAACTGAACATTGTTGTGTTAGATGAAAATAAACTACTTGGGAAACAGAAATAGCCCATGTTATCTCTCTTATGAGAAATTTTTATTTGTATAAAAATGTGTGCCCATGCATGTGTGAAAATAAAAAGATGATATGTAGTGTCATGAGGGATGGAAGGATTCTAAAGGAGAGAAAGTGAAATGAGAAAAAATTAATAAGAAACAAAAGGAAAAAAATGACAAATATTGTACAAAAACAATTGTCATATTCAGCAAGTGTGTGTGCATAAATGGTATGCACATGCCTGTGTATGGTTATTAAATATAAATATATATACCTTGAATATAAGAGGGAGCCAATGAAAAGAGAGGATAATGTAGTCAAATATGACCAGAGTACAATGACATACATAGGTAAAAATTTCACATATAAATTCCATATCATGTATACTTACAAAGTTTAAATTGAAAAATAACTGAAACAAGGGGGTTGTTATTTTGAAAAACAAAGGGTAATAGAGCAATGTAGAAGGGGACACAAGACAGTAGTGAGCTTGAATGGGATAGAAGTCCACTATATACAATGCAAACTAAAATCAATTTTTGCATAATGAACATATTAATATGTAAAAATGGATGTCACCTGGAAGCAGAATAAAAAAAAATAAAATTTTGTTACTTCAAAAGTTAAAAATGATCCAATAGAAAGGGGGATAGAGGAGCCTTTTGTCATCAAGACTTCAGTTAGGAAATGTATGTCAGTGACAAGAAAAAAGACTAATCAAAGCTGAGTAATTACAGTGATGCAGGGAATGAAGAAAAGCCCTATAGGAAAAGAAGGGAGAGGAGCACGGGAGGAGTTTGTAATGGCCGTGTGGTTTAAACAAAGTGCTCAGCCAGTCCTTGGGAAGCAAACAAACAACCATCAAAGAAAATGTTTGCCAGGTGCTTCAGAGGTGGCTCAGTAGTTAAAAAATTTTTTTACCTCTTTTTATAGAGGGCCATGGTTGAGTCCCAGCACCACATAGGAGCAGACAATTGTCCATAACCCAGGTCAAGGGTCTGTCACCTTTTCCTTGCCTGTAGGAAATGCTGTACTGACAGCACAACATAAATCCTGCAGACACATCATAACACAAATGCCCACCCCCCCAAATACAAATGCACACACACACCACACCCCACACACCCACACACACACACACACAAATAAAATAAAAGATAAAAAGCCATGAATTTGAGAGTGAGACAAAGAGATACGTTTCATACACATTGAAGGAAGGATAGATAGCTAGCTAGCTAGATAGATAGATAGTAGCTAATGGGTGGATGGATAGATAGATAGACAGACAGACAGACAGACAGACAGACAGACAGACAGACAGACAGACAGACAGATAGATAGATAGATAGATAGATAGATAGAAAAGATAGATAGATGGATAGATAGTGCAAGGGTTCATGGGGGAAAGGGTCAGAGGAAAGAAAGAAAAGAAGTATGTACTTACATTTTAACTTCAAAATTTAACAATATATTTAATAGAAAAATATTGTAAATAAATGTGTGTGGATGTGTGTGTGTTTTGGGGGGGGGGGCTAAGATTAGAAAGAATTTTAAGAAGTGAGGGGCTAGCATATTGTATATAGGCTTGGAGAATTCCAGGCAGTGGAACATGTTTGGCTTGCTTAGGAACACCTTGAGGCAAGTGTTGCAGGACGCTGAATGAATAAAATGACAGAAGCAAGAAGGGCCCCAAGACGGAACCCTCTCTGCCCTTAGCTCAGATTTATCAGGACTTTTAATCTCATGACTTTGACTTTTTGCCTTTTCCTCTGGTGAGGAATCAACTGCGACCCTTTCCAGGAAAGTAATTCTGTACCTCGCTGCTGGTGGATAGATCATAGGGCTCCTCCGATACAACAGATACAGGAAGCATTCATAAAATCCATGTGAGAGATGGTGGCAGCTGAACGCTGAGACACAATGTAACACTGATGCATCTTAAGATACCGACAAAACATCTCCTAAATCTTATGTGGGTATGAGTAAAAGATGGATATTGAGCTGATGACTCTGGTTGTGTGTCTGAACCCTTAACATTTGGGGGCTGTTCATCAAGATACAGAAAAGGCAAGGTGGCATTAAAGATTGAACATGATCCTATATTAGAACATGTACTGAAGATACAAATAGAAGCTTTTCCCTCTGATGACATCTCATCAAGACCAATAATAAAATATCTGAAAGACACTCTTGTATCATTGGAGTAAGGAACATAGGGGAGCATGTTTTTTCTACAACGTTCTTCCTCCTCCTTTGCTGTAGAGGTGACATCCCAGAAAGATCGACAAAACCCGATTTACCAAGTGTAAATTTAGGTTTCCTATTTACCCGAGCAACCTGTTGACAATCATACTTCAGTGAGAGATTTGGATCAAAATCCGCCACTTGCCCTTTCCCCGCGCCCGCCATGATTTCTCCAATATATCCGTGGTTTCACGGGGTGTGTCTGGAGTACTTTCTTGTTCCCAAACTTGGGCTTTTAATGGATCCACTAAGATTTCAAAACTCTTTCTAAGTTCCATGAACATTAGTAAATGTAATTTGGTTCAAGGAAGAGTTTAAACAGAAACTCCAAATAATAAAACTTTCTGGGTGACACAAAGAAAAACTATAGCTATAAATAATATTACTCTTTTTTTTTTTTTTCCTAAACTGTGCAACACTAGTGAATCTTGAAAAAAATATCTGCAAGATGATAAGTCCTTCAGAAAAAAAAGAATTGGGGAACCTACCGGTTCTATACATAAAATTATTCTTTGGTCTCTGTCCTTGGTGTCGTTAACTTCCTGTAGTTTTTACAAGTGTATAAATATTCGTCATGGAAATTTGCCTCTTGGGTTTCCCTGGAAGAAGGTGGGAAAACGTGCATTGATGAAATAGTTTTCTTTCTCTTGTCTATCTTCTGTATTGCCCCTGTACTTTTTCCTGTACAAAGTTTACAACTTCAGAGGAAGCAGTGTCCTTTGGCAAGCAAATTGTCTGCTGAAGGCAGAATGTTGACTTGGGGAAGAGACTTTGGGTGATGTTTTTGGGTTTCCCATATGGAAAGAACACTTGCTTTCTTGTCCAGACACAAAAATCTCTCCATCTTTTATAGCGAACCTTTCAGTTTAACCCCGACAGTGATGCACCAGCTTTTTTCTAATAAAAAAAACTGTGGGCGTTGGGATGTAACTGTTAAATTTGGTGAAAGGTTGATGACAAAGGAGAACTGGACTAGTGAAATGACTAGGACGGTGGTTTGAAAGAGGTAATGGATTTCAGATGTATGGCTGGCTAGTGAAGTTGGGTTTTGAAGTTAAACTAATGCTGTTCTTGGGACAGCGTCCTTCATGTGAAAACAGCAGTATCCATTTCGGAATAATAAAACACTCCAGGAAAATATGGGCAATCACCTTGGGGCTATTTCTAGAGTCCTGTGACAGGTAGTGAGGCCATGTGCACCCAGCCCTTAAGTCATACTCCACAGAGATCCTTAGTAGCAATAATAAAACCAGAACAGGTCTCTAGAAAGCTAGAAATGGCTCTGAAAACAGGTTTTTACTGGTGCCACAAACTTTTTGTCAGGCTATCTGCACCGGTGTGACATGTAAATAAGCAGGCATGTCATGAAGTTGGGAAGTGTAGCCGAAACTGGTGTTTCACCTTTCGGTTTGCTATATGAAGCTTCATATTTATTCAACACACATTGACTTTGGTGGTGAACTGTTTTTTTTAAATTTGTCTTTGCTGAACTATTGGAGCTAGAAAACACCAAGGGCATGTCATCTAAATCTAGAGTTGTGTACATTTTTTGTCTTTTGCATTTTATTCCTTTATGAGATCCAGACTGTGGTCTGCTGAAGCCAAAGGGCACGGCATGGCTGATTTCAGAGCAGGGCCCCGACTTCAAAGCATGTGTTGTTTTTGTTTCGTATTCAGTCTTCTTGGGATTTTTCTGAAATG
>JAJTUV010006782.1:0-21181 GCA_021653895.1 Mastomys natalensis
TCCTGGTCTGAATTACAGACCTAAGGGAAACAAGCCACCAGACTGCAATCCGCAATACTCTAATCCTTAGTAGAGAACCAAGATATTCTTGAAAAAACCAATTTGCACAAATCTTTCCAAAACCAGCACTTCAAAGGATAATTGATGGAAAATTCCAAACACAAGGAAGGAAACTACAACCTAGAAAAAGCATGAAAGTAATCTTCCAAAACCCCAAAAAAGAAGCTACACAACTTTAATTCCACTCTAATAACAAAAATAATAGGAAACAACAATTATTATTCCTTAATATCTCTGAACATCAATGGATTCAATTCTCCAATAAAAAGACATAGATTTCAGACTGGATACATAACAGGACCAGAATTTTGCTGTGCATACAAGAACGTATCTCAGTGACAAAGACAGACATTACCTCAGAGTAAAAGGCTAGAAAACAATTTTCCAAGCAAATGGTCCAAGAAACAAGTTGGAGTAGCCATTTAATATAAAATAAATCGACTTTCAACCAAAAGTAATCAAAAAGATAAGGAAGGACACTTCATACTCATCAAAGGAAAAATCTACCAAGATGAACTCTCAATTTGAACATCTACGCTCCAAATGCAAGGACATCCACATACATAAAAGAAACTTTACTAAAGCTCAAAGCACACATTGCACCTCACACAATAATAGTGGGGGATTTTAACACCTGGCTCTCTCACCCTAAGGCAAAAGAATTACCTTCTTCTCAGCACCTCATGGTACCTTCTCTAAATAGACATATACTTGGTCATGAAACAGTCTCAACAGATACAAAAGATTGAAATAATCCCTTGCATCCTATCAGATCACCATGGACTAAGGCTGGTCTTTAATAATGACAAAACCAAGGGAAAAGCACATCCATGTGGAAACTGAACAATGCTCTACTCAATGTGACTTTGTAAAGGAAGAAATAAAGAAAGAAATTAAAGATTTCCTAGAATTTATCGAAAATGAGGAAACATCATACCAGAACTTGAGGGACTCCATGAAAGCAGTGCTAGAGGAAAACATCATAGCTCTAAGTGCCTACAAAGAGAAATTGGGAGAGAGCACACATTAATAACTTGGGCAGCACACCTGAAAGCTCTAGAACAAAAAGAAGTAAAATACACCCAACAGGAATAGGAGTCAGGAAATATCAAACCAGGCTGAAATCAAGCAAGTAGAAACAGAAAATAGGGGTTGGTTCTTTGAGAAAATCAAAAAGATGATAAAACCCTTAGCCAGATTAACCAGAGGGCACAGAGACGTATCCAAATTAATAAAATCAGATCTGAAAAGGGAGACTAACAACAGAAATTGAGGAAATTCAAAAAATCATCAGATCCTACTACAAAGGCCTATAATCAACAAAACTGGAAAATCTGGATGAAATGGACAATTTCTAGACAGATACCAGGTACCCAAAATTAAATTTAGGAGAAAATAAACCATCTAAACAGTCCCATAACCCCCAAAGAAATAGCAGAGTCTTTTTAAAAGTCTCCCCCCCCAAAAAAAATTTCCCGGATCAGAGGGTTTTAGCGCAGAATTTTCAGCCCTTAAGGAAGACTAATACCAATTTTTAAAACAATTCCACAAAAAAAAACAAAAGGGAACACTCCCCAATTTCATTTTTTGAAGCTAAATCACATCATACCTAAACCCACAAAGACCCAACAAAGAAAAAAAATTCAGCCCAATCTCTCTTATGAATCGATGCAAAAATACTCAATAAATTTTAGCAAAACCGAATCCAAGAAACATCAAAACAATCATTAACATGATCAAGGGGGCTTTACCCCAGGAATGCGGGATGGTTCAATATTCGAAATCCATAAATGAAATCCACATATAAACAAATCAAAAAAAAAAACCCCTGTCTTCATAGATGTGAAAAAAGCACTTGAAAAAATTCAACCCCCTTCATGGAAAAAAAGTTTGGAAAGATCGGGAAATTAAAAGGCCCTACCTAAACTGAAAAAAGCAATACAGAAAACCAGTAGCCAAAACAACTAAAGGGGAGGAAACTTGAAGAAATTTCCCACTAAGATCGGGGAGTAGACAAGGCTCCCCCTCTCTCCCCCCTTTAATGAGAAAATGAAAGCCTACCGAGAAATTAAACAAAAAAAAGAAGTCAAAGGGAAAATAGGAAAGGAAGAATCAAAATATACTATTTGTAGATGATATGATATATACTTAAAATGACTCGAACTTCACCAAGAATTCTAAAAACCCGATAAACAACTTCACAAGGTGGAGGGGTTTTAAAAAAAAACCAAAAAAAAATCTTCCCCTACGTGAAAGATAAAAGGCTGAGAAAGAAATTAGGGGAAAAGACACCCCTTTATAATAGTCAAAAAATTAAAAATGGGTGTGAAAAATAACCAACAGGTTAAAGATCTGTATGCAAGAACTTCAGGCTCGAGAAAGAATCGAGGGTAAGGGGGAAAAATCTGAAAAAAAAATAAAATTTCCCCTAAAAAAAAAATAACTGATTTGACTAGTTTAAAATCATAAAAATATAAGCAATATATAAGAATTTTTTACACTTTCAGGACATTAAAAAAAGTTAGATTAAAAATAATGTTTTAAAATTTAATACAATTGTTTCTAGAAAACGTGGAAAATTCCCAATCATATTGCTAGTGCGGTTTAAGACTGGTTTTTGTTAAAATCTTGGAGTTGCCATGAATAAACTCATAACAAAAGGTTTTAGAAAAATTTTAAAATTTAATTAAAATTATACCCCTAAAAGTAACGGGAACTTGATGCTTCTTGGGAAATGCTTCACTTTTTTTTCAGGGAAACTGAACAGGAATTTTGAGAAGAGAAGGGACCCAAATATACATTTAAAGAATTTTATATTGGAGTTTACAATGGTGTTAAAAAAAAATTCCCAAATTACTTATTGATTTGATAAACACCCTTTAAATTTTCAATTTTGACTAAAAAACCTTTTATTTTTCAAAAAAAATTTCCCTCTTCCAAACTATCCCTATGACTTTAAAAAAAAAAAAAAAAAAAAAGCATTGGTGGAGAACAACTTTTCGAAAGGCGTCTTCAAATGGCCGAAATAATAAATTTTTTTGGGGATTTCGGAGCACTTTTTGGGTCTTCATATTTCCCCCATCTCTCTCTCTTTCTCTCTCTCTCTCTCTCTCTCTCTCTCTCTCCTGTGTCGGGTTTTCCCCCCTCCCCTCTCTTCTCTCTCTCTCTCCCCCTCTCTCGTGTGTGGGGGTTTGTGCCCTGTTAAAAATTCTTAGATTTTAAAAAAATTATTCTTATTTTTTTAGACTACAAACAAAAAAGTATTTTCCCCAAAAGCATTTTTCCTTTCTAAATTTACTCCTTGCAAATTTTTTAAATTAGAAAATTCTAAAAAAATTTTTTAAAGAAAAAAAAGGGTTCAAAAATTTTTCATTTCCCTTAAAAGGGAAAGGGCAAATTATTTACCCCCCTTTAATTTGATACCATTCTAAATCTAATGGCATTCTTAATTCAAAACTATTAATGGATAGAATGTGTATTCTTATTTTAAATTTTTAAAATTGAATAGTGAAATTGTTGGTTTTTTTATTTGTTTTGGGGAGAGTATTTTTCCTTAAACTGCCAATCTGCCCTTCTCATACATTTTGTAAGGGAAAAAGCATCAGTTAATTTGTTATTGTTTTTTGTTGTTTCTTTGTTTATCCAAGGATTGGGCTAGCCTCAAAAAAAAATAAACCCTTTTAAAATTTTTTGCTCTTTTTTATACCCCATGTGATAGGATTACAGGTTTGTGGGACCATGTGGTTTTAAGGGGATGCTGAAGATTCCCAAAACAAAGCTTTAGGCTTTGAGACTTGAATTTTTTAAAATGAAGGGTAATTTATCCAAAATTTTTCAAAAATTTAATAATTTTAGAATCATGTTTTTTGGGGTTAAATGAAACGGGGACACTGTCAAACCTCAATCTTTTTTTAAATTTTTTAGCAAAAAATTTTTTAAAATTTTTTTAAAATAAAAATAAATATATTAAAACTATATTCTTGAAAAATAATGGCAATGCAAATTTTTAAAAGAATATAAAGTGAAATTAAAGAAATTTTTTAAAGAAATACAAGATTTTTTCTTTCATTGTTTCTAACAATTTGGGTGGAAAAAAAAACAGACATTTTTTTTAAATTTAAAAAAAGCCCGCTGAATTTTTTAAAATGGAAATTTTTTTAGCATGTTTTAAAAATCTTGTTTTTTTGGGGGAAAAAGTTTAAAAAGTGGTTTTCCGAAGAAAATATTTAAAACCACTTTTATATTTCAGGGTGTGAAAATAAAATAAAAAAATGTCATCGGCACGGGGATAGAGTAACTTCTGAAAGACACATTTTATTTGCTATTCCCCTGTTGGGTTTTTCTTCATTTTAAAGACTTTAAATTCCCTTAAAATTTTTGTAAGAAATTTCTCAAATTTATATAACACTTGGAAGAAAAATTTTCAAAAAAAAGGGTTTGATGTGTGATTTTTCCCATGAGTTTTAAATTTAATCATGAAATTTTTTCTTTTTAGAAAGAAAAATGACATTTTTACATTTGCATTTATTTTAAAAAAATAAATCAAGATCTTTCAAAAAAAACCCCCTTTTGATCAAATATTTCAGAAAAAATACTTCAGATAATGGTTTTTTTTAAATTTCTAGGATAGCAAATTTATATGTGTGTGAGTGTGTAGGGGGGGTTTTGTGTGGAGGGAGGTGGGGTTTTTCTTGTCCAATTTAAAAATATATTTTTTGTTTCAGTATTTTTAATTTAAAACCCCATTTCCCCGAATATAAAAAAAATTTTTTAAGGGGACATGGCTAAAATTGGGATTTTTTTGGGGATTTCACATTTAAAATTTGATTTCATTCAGAAACCCCACATTCTCCCATAAATTTATGGGTTCCCGCAGGTTTTTGAGTGTAGACTTTAGCCACCTAAGATTGTCCATAACACAGGTTAATGAAAAAATTAAAAAACATTTCCCAAATTTTATGAGCCAATTTTGATAATTTAAATTTTTTTTTAATAATTTAAATTTTGTTTAAAAATTGAAAATATATGCTCTTTTTTTTTTAGATAGGGGACCAAAAAATAAAACCTGGTGATATCGGATTTTCTTTTTGTGAATTAATTTTCAAAGGGTTTCTTTGGGAATGGATGATTGCCCAGATACAGCTAAATTTTTTTCCCTTATCCAAAAAAAACATGGGCTAGCAAGGGCAAGAAATGTCTAGATTTTGACACAGGGAAGTAAAAAATACAGTGTTGAGAAGCTATTAGTTTAGAAATTGGTTCTTTGTGTAGCTAAAAATTAGATTTCTGTAACTATTTTAACTTTTTATACCCTATAGGGTGTAAAAACTTTTTTTGTATATTTTTATGAAAAAAATATCAATGATTGGCAAACTCGAGCTTATTCCCAATTAGCAAACATATAAATGAAACTCAGACTATGGTTATTTTATTTGGCTTTAATAACTAAAGGGAGTAAATCCTTATCTAGTCTTCTAATTGCTGTCCTGGCTACCTCCGCAGCAGTGTACCTTAAATGCTTGATGGTTCTCCTGGCCATATGCTCATAGTTCATCTTCCCTCATTGAAGCTTCCTCCTTTCTTCTAGTTCTTCCTCCTTCCCCACCTGAATCTGCTCTCTCCTTTCTCATCTCCACCCTCACCCAGGTAACTCAAAACCTATCCACCTCTATTCCTTCCACTAATTGGCTTCCACAATTTTATTTAACCAATAGTTTTAAATCAAGAGCAGAGTTTGCCTAGAAAACATTATTAATGTGAGAACTGACTCATAGCCCTTGACCTTCCAGTCTGGTACAGAATTTAGCATTAAAAGACATTGCAACAGATCAAATCACAATTATCCAACAAAATTTGGACCAGCAAGATCAAGAGTGTCTAGAATGGCACAGGCAAATAAGCAACAAAATGTTTATAGATTCTTAGAAATTGTTCCTTTGTGAAGCTAGAAAAAAATTGCTGTAACTAGAGACTGTAGAAATTTTCTAATTGTATGCATTCATGAAAAAATACCCAATCATTGGAAACTCAAAATAATCCAAACAAATTTCCTTGGGTGAAAAAAGAAGATGGGCATCATCTTTAAATTACCGGCTTCATTTGTCAGGGAAATTTGTATATTAATGGCGAGAAAAAATACACCCTGGCACAAATATCTCTCATATCAAGATTATACCTTAGTGAGAATTTTAATAAATGAAGAAAAGATAGTGGAGGAGATTAGAAGAAATGGAGAAAGGAGAATGATAATGACCAAAAAACAAAGTCAAAATCAAACTTGTCATGGAAGTATATTTATTACAAAATTAATTCAATCGTTAGCTTCAAGTAAAAGCTTAGATGGAGGCTGACTTATCAGTGATCCATGTGTACTATACGTTGCTGCTGAGTCTGTTTTCTGGTTGAAAATCCATAGAATAAATTAAATAGCTAGGGAGGCAAGTCAGTAGTAGAGCACTTGTGTGCAATGCTCAGGGAATTGATGTTTAAATACTCCTGCCCCTAGAGTTAGGATTACAGAGACAAGACACCATAACCAATTTAGGAAATGATAACCTTTATCATGGTAAAAGAAAAAAATGGTCTGCATACAGACACTAAATTCAATAATACAATAGAATATAATGTGTGTGTGTGTGTGTGTCTTAGAAGATGAGAAAAAAAATCTAATTTTAAAATGTGAAACAGATCATTGCCCCAAATAAAAGAAAAAGATAAATAATGAGCACAAGCTTTTTTGTTCTGAACCATCAATGAATAGAACAATGTAAATAATCACTAGACTACTCTATGAAGTCAAATGGGAAAATGGTACCCAAAAAACAACATATGGCTGAAAAATCCCTAAAAAATAAACTTTCATCTATTTTCTAGTAGGAATAAAAAAAATGATACATATAACCCTTTAAAAACTAATTGGTGTTATATTAAATTGTACGTTGCCATATGACCTAGATAAAGTATACCAGGTAATCAAATGTCTGTCTCTTAAAAGACTAGTAATGTGGAAAATGTTCACCCGTTACAATGGAAACTACAGTTGATTACTAATAAGAATAACATGTTACCTTAATACTTGCATGTAATTTAAAAAGGCATAAAGCAAAAAGGAGGGGGGGAATGGGAGGTTCCAGATGGTTGTAAACTGTCCAGTAGTGTTAAAATGAAACTATGTCTTTCACAAGAGCAGCAAATACTGCTAATTGTTGGACTCACCTCCTCAATCTCTGAAACTACATCTTAAATCACATGCACAATTTTGAACTCAGTTGGTGACAATAAAAACATTCAATCATCGTAGTACATGATAGGAGTCATAAAATGAATGTCCTCAACAAAAAAAGACAAAGTCTTAGGGTATGGGGAACGCCATGAAAGACTCATTTGTTCAAATATAAGTCATTGCATGTAGAATTATGTATTAAGTTTTTCAAGAAAAATAGAGATTAGGAAAATCATTATAAGCCTTGAATTACTTTATTAATCTCTTCCTAGATGTGACTCACCTTATCAGTGTTGATTTCTGACATAAAAACTGGAACTTAATAAAATAAATCTGAGGCATTGAAGAAAGAATGGAAATGTTTTAAAGTGTAGATTGAAAATGAACAAGGAAAGATTTCAGGGTGGCTTAGGCAGAAACGGATTTGACCGAAAAATTGAAATTATAGGTAAATGGTGCCAGGATTTGGAGAACTTAAACCAAAAGGATTAAATATGAAGCATTACAGTAATAAAAATTATTTTGTTGAAACAATTCTCAATATGAGAGAAACAAATGAATCTTATCTTTTTTTGTTTGGAAATTTAGTCCGGGAAAAGAAGAACTTCTTGTTAACCCAAGATCATATCAATGCATCGTTTAAGGTTTATGCCTCCATGAAAATGGAAAAAAAATGTATATTGCCCCCAAAAGTTTTTACATATCAAGCAATGATTAAACATCTGGGTTTTTCTGAAAAAAAAAAAAAAAAATTTTGCTACCCTTAATGTGTTAGGAATTTGTTGAGCAGACTAAGATAAAACTAAAAATAAAAAAATTTTACTTCAAAAATAATGAAATAATAAAAAAATCTTATATAAACCAGTGGCTTTTCCAGACTGCACCCCAGAAAAATTTTAGCTATTTTTTAAAAGTTTTTTAAAAAGGGAGGATGTAAATTTTTTTTCCCTTTCCCTGTTAGATTGGGAAAAGTAAATGGGGGAAAAGACCCTCTTTTTAATTTTTACAGCCTACTTGTTTAGAAACCTTTTCCCTTTAACTTTGTTATTAAAAGTATTTTTACTTCTAAATGAAATTTATCCCGGTGAGTCACATTTGCAGGCACCATTAATTTCTTTTTTGAATTATAGTTCAGAGTCTCAGCAGGTGTTAATTAGCAACCTCAACAAAAAAAAATCCAAAACCATGTGCAGGGCTTAGAACTAGAAAAAAAGGAAAGTGTTTACAAAGAGGAAGTTACCATTTTTGAGGGGCTGAGAAATGTCATAAACACTCACTTGGGATTTGATGAGGCATGACACCACCCTAAATGAATTTATTGTTTGGGTTTTTTCGAATGATTCCTTTGTAGAAAAAAAACAAAAAAAACAAAAAAATAATGAAACAAAATTTTTATTCAAAATTTTAAGTATCACAGAAGATATGTTTGAGAAGATGTAGGTGGTTTTCCCCATTTTGAGGCAGAGTAAAGTTTGAAAGGGGAAAGAATCCAACCCAAAATCATTGAAAATACTGAGAGAGTCGTAAAAAAATAAACAAAAAAAAACTGGACTAATATTTAGAAAAACCCCCAACTCACGGGGAAAAACAACAACTTATATGGCCCCCATTAAGCCTTCATATCAGTAATTGAAAAAGGGTGCTTAATTTGTTCGTTGGGAAATAAATTTTGGGTTACAAGAGGCAAAAATAACAGAAGAAACTAACTAAATTCCCGTAGGACAAATTGGGACCAAATGTCTTTCCATTTTATCTCCGTAAAAATTTAGACTTCTTAGGTACTCTAAAAGCGCATTGGCTGAATACAGTGGAAGAGCCATAGAGATGCATTATGGGCCTCAAAAAAAGTATTACTTGAAAAGGGGAGCATGCAGAAAACTAACTCTCTCCTGCCCTCCTCTCTGGGGGTGTCTCTGTCTCTGTCCCTCTCTGTTCTCTCTCTTCCTGTGCTTCATGCGGGGGCAAACTATGGGCATTCAAAGCCCTAAGCAAAAATTCCAGTGATGTGCCCTAAAGGGCGTGGGCAGGGGAAAAAAAAAGAATAAAATATGGACTAATGTCAAAGACCACCTGGGGGAAGAAAGGGAGAACCAGAAAATATTGGAATTTTCTTTATAAAAGTTAGCATGAAATAAAAGTTTCTCCCTCATTGGGTCTGTTTCTTTGGTTTTTTTTGTTTAAATTGAAATTACACAGTAATTTGTAACTTTTGATTGATAAAAAAGACCCAAATTAAATATTTTTTGGTTTTAAGTGTAGTTTTTTATAGTGCTTTTGGTGAATTTTTTTTTTACCAATATTGTTCCCATATAAAAAGGGGGGATTACAAAGGTGCTTTCCCTTTCAGAAATTTTCTTTAAAAAGAAAAAAATCACATCTATTTCGATTGGGGACATTTGGATAAATAATTTACAAAAAACAGATGATATCTAGTTTAAGGGAAAAGTTTGGTTTCGCTTGGTTGAAAAGGGGGGTTAAAAATTTCTTTATGTTTATGAAGTGTTTTTTAAACAGGCCATTGCCTAAATAATCTGGGAAATTTATAAACACCCGTCTTTCTTGCATGCAAATTATTTCTTATTCTTCTATTTTCCCTTAGGATACATGATATTACACAATTGTAATTTTGTTTTTCCCCATAGTTCCTTTAAGAGAAAGCAAAAATCTTTTAAAAACCAACAGTAAGCATTTTATATATTTTTCCCTTTTTTTTACTATTTTATGTGTTCCCTGTAACCAAAAAAGCTCACCACCAAACCCTCCCTGCCCTTAGGGGTTGGAGTTGGGGTGGTACACAGATTTGGGAGAGGTGAGAAACCCCCCAGCAAGCCCATCGAACACTCTCCAAGCTCCTTAAGCTCTCCACCAGGCCCCCATTGATCCCAAGAAAGCATCTCTTCTAAACAGCTTTCCCGATTGGTGGCTTGTCTGCACCCTTGGCCTCTCGGCATTCCAATTAGGTCCTCCGGGGGGTCTGTCCTTTTACTAAGGCAGCCGACTCTTCCTGCTACATTGTGTAAACATTTTTGATTGTGAATAAAAAAAAGGATTTAGTGTTTGTTCGTTTCAGGGTCTCCCTAATGTGGTGCATAGCTTATTTTTCCTTTATGTTCAGAAAACAAACCTTCTTTCCTTATAAAATTTGCTATTTGTATTGTTTTACCAAAAAATTTTTCCCTTCTCGTGTGACATTTAGATTAAAAATGGGGTTCCTCTCAAAGTTTCTTCTTAAAATCATAATAGGTTTCCAAGTTGTTAATAATACAATATTATTTTTTTTTTTTTTACCATGAAAAGCTTAATAAGTTATAATTTTTTCCCATTTTAAGTTGATGCCTGAACAAATCCACAAAAAGGAAAATTCAAAGCATGAAAACCAAAACCCAAAAATTTTGTTAAATTTTTGGGGTTTTTGGACCCCTAGTACAGAACAGATTAATTTACCTGTTATTTTTTCCCACTTGGCTAACCTTTAAGTTATTCCAAGCGTTTTTTTGTCTTAAACCGAAGTCTTTTGTGGGAAAGTCAAGAATCTTTGCAAGGGAAGAAAATACACCTTTTTTGTGTTTTCCCGATAAAACTTTATGAGGCAATGCTTGAAATACTTTGCGCCTCTTTCAGTGGTGACATTGGGTTCTTGAGTATTAAAAAAAAGCCGATTTTTGTATGCTAGCTCTGCTACTGTTCCCCTAAATGCGTAGAAAAGCAAAAATTAAAGAAACATTCTTGCAGTTCTGGCAAAAGTGTTTACTGTCTAGCTTAAGTTATTGGGTTTAATTTAAAAAATTTCAGATACTTTGTATTTTTTTTTTTTATTTTTGGGTTTTATTTGTTTTTTACTTTCAAATTTTATCCCCCTCCAGTTACCCCCAAAAAAACCCCAGACTCCCCCCCCCCCCCTTTCCCCCCAGGGCTCCCCCCCCCAACCACTGCCCTACATTACCATGCGGGGATCAAACCTTCAAAGGCCCGGGACTTCCCCCCCCATTGATCCCTGACAAGGCCACCCTTGTACATATGAAGGGGATCAGGGGTCTCATGTGTACTTTTTGGGTTGGGTGGTTTAGCCCCGGGGAGCTCTGGGGGTTTTTGGGTTTGGTAAATTTGTTTTTCCCCCTCGGGGGTTTTCAAACCTTTTGCTCCTCAGTCCCCCCCCCAATCCACCATTGGGGTTCCTTGCCCTCTGTGTTCGGTTAAGCATCTACACTGCATCCAAAAAGACTGATAGAGCCTCTCAGGGGATATTTTAAACAGTTCCCATCAGCAACGCTTCCCGGGGATCTGCGTTTTGGATTTGGGGGCCGCACATGGGGTGGCTCCCCGGGGGGCTGTCCCTGAACTACCCCTCCCTCACCTTTTCCCACTCCTTTTCCCGATTTCCTTTGAAGGGGCAATTCAGGTCCAAATGCATATTCTCCAAAAAAAAACATATTCAAATTTTAATTAGAAACCGAAATGTATATATTGAATTATATTTTAAACTCCAAATTTTCTAATAATTTTGAGCTAGTCTCTTGTTTTTAACTTGATTAAATTTAATTTGTTTTTAAAGTAAAAAGAAATTAAGATTAATGAATTTATCCCCTGTAACCTTTAATTTTATAAATGACTGGAGGAGTGAATTTTTGAAAGAAACTGGGGGAAGGGAGAATAATAAAGGTATTTATTAAAAAAAAAAGCATGAACCATTTTCTCTTTTTTCAACAATTTCATGGGACTTTGTTTTCACCATTTCAAAAGTGCTAGATTTTTTGCTAAAAACTAAAACATAAACTTTTAAAACAAAAAATTTATAATAGTAAAAAACAAGACTATTTGCCCTTCAACTACCTTTTTTAAAATTGCCGTTTTGTATATTCCAAATTTAATGTAAAAATTTTTTTTCCCCCACTAAAAAAATTAAAAATTCAGGACTGAAAATAAATTTATCAACTTTTTTGGGAAGATTATTTTCTCCTGAAAAAAACGGATCATTTTAGTTAAATTTAAATATTATCCCAAATAATAATTTTCCCGCACTGATGGGGATGCCTTTGGAGGGGAAACTTTCATTTGTTCTTGAAGATAAATTAGAACTGCCATTAATTTTCTTTTTTGTTTTTTTTGAATTTACCTTTTTTCTTCTATTGTTTAATATAAATAGGTTTATTTGGGGGGATGAGAAAGGGGGTTGAAGAGGTGTAGAAAACAGGACAGAGAGGGAGAAAAGAGGAGGGAGAGGAGAGGAGAGAGAGAGGAGAGAGGGCCTGAACAAGAGCATTTTTTGGGAAAGGGGGGGGGTGAGGATTGGTAGAAAGGGGGAAAAGGGGAAAGAGGGAAGAGACAAGAGAAGGGAACAAAAGCAAGAGAGAAGCTTGCCTTTTTTTTTGGTGCAATAAAAGTTTTAATTATCTTTGTAAACTTTTTGTATATTAGAAAAACACCAAACTGAACTCAATAGAACCCGATCTGAATCCCATATTCTGACTATCAATTTTTCATTAGTTTTAAATAAAGATAAACATGTTTTAGTTTTAAATTTAATTATAATAATTTAAATTAAATTTTTATAAAAATTTTTCATAAAAATCATTTGTTTTTTTAAATTATATGTAAATGTCTCTTGATTTTTATTAAAATTAGTTATAATCAAAATTTTTCATTTTTGTTTGTAATTAAAATATATGTTTAAATTACTTGTAATTAACATAGCAATTAAAATTAATTTTCTTGTATTAAAAATTAAATATAACATATAATTTGTATTTTTTATATATAATTTTATAATTATTATTATTTTATAAATTATTCATTATAATACAATTATTTATTATTTTTTATATATATAATTGAATATTTACATAATAGATTTAAAAATTTTAAAAAAAACACAAATTAAATACGCATTTAAAGTGTAATGCAATTATTTATAATTATTTAAATTTTAATTTGTAATTAAAAAAACCCATAAAAAATTTTTTATTTTATAATTATAATATTTCTTCTTTCTCTTTCCCCCCTCTAAACCCTCCATATTTCCCTTTTTATCTTTTTACAATGCATATATGTAAGTACTCCTAATTATCTGCTAGTCCCCATAATGTAACCATATGTTGGTTTTTTTTTTTTTTTTTTTTTTTTTTTTTGGGTTTTTCGAACAGGGTTTCTTGTATAGCCCTGGGGTGTCCCCGGGAACTCACTCTGTAGACCCGGTGGCCCGAAAATAGAATTCCGCCCGCCCTGCCCCCAATGTGGGTTAAGGGTTGCCACCCACCGCCGGCCAAAGTATGTTTTAAAAAATGAAGCTTTTGCAGAGAACAAACAAAAGTTCCCTTCCCTTGGAAGACTTTCTCACTCTCGCTTTCCCCCTTTGTTAGGATCTTTGTGTTTGGTTGAGGCTATGGTCTTTTCTTTTTCACATGGGGGATGTCATTTTGTCATCTTTTTTTAGCACATATTGGGAAGTCCTAAAAGGCAAGATTTTATGAATGTAGTTTTTTAATACCCATAGAAGACAAATCTTACACATTTTTTTTTTCACATCTGGGTTTTTCAATCTTTTGGCCTTTCCTCAATGTTCCCTGAGATTTAGGTAAAGGAAATATTTGTACATACAAACCATTTGGACTGACCCTTAACTCTGCATTTTTATAGGTTTTTGTTTTCTGTCCTGTACTCATTTTTTTGCCAAAAAAAGATTCCTTCCGAAGAAGAAGACTATACTTCTTTATGCTATAAGTTCAGGGGTTTATATTTTATGTTGGGTTTATGCTGCTGTAGTTAAATTTCAGACCATAAATTCTCATGAATAAATTATGAATTTTCTTGCACGGGTTATCAAATTTTTTATGGACAAAATATATCCCCCTTTTTTGAGCAACCTTAAAACCCCATTTGAAAACTTTTGGGGGGATTGAGGGAAAAATATATTTGTTTTTCAGTGTGTTGCCCTGGTTTGGTTGGGTTTAAATAAAATTGCCCCGTAGGCTTATATGCTTGAATGTCGTCGGGCAAGTAGACTTTTGAAAGGATTAGAAGGATTTTAAAAATTGGCCTCTTTTTGGTGTAAAGGGATATGTTATTGGGGGGGACTTTAAGGTTTCAAACCCCCCTTTCCACATCCGTATTTCTCTCTTTCTGCCCCGAGAACATGAGTAGAACTTTTTTTTTACTTTCCATCATGCCCCCCAGTCCCTATGATGATGACACTGGGCCCTTAAATTTAAGACCTAGATGAATATTGTTTTATTAGAGTTTTTTTGGGGATAAAGCTTTTTGCCACAATAGAAAGTAAGACACTAGGAGCTGAAGTGATTCATAAAGCACAGCTCACTAAGAAATTTCCCTTTTAAAGTTTTCATGATTTTTAAGTTTTTCCAATTATCAGGGGAAACTTTTTTTATGTCTTCCAAACAGTCTTCAAAAACCATATGCAAGATGTCTTATTCCCCAACCACATTTTTCTCTTTAGTTTTAAATGTAGAAACTTTTAAGTTTTCCAGACTTGTCCGAAACACAGAATTTATTTTTAAATCTTTCCCCCTCAAGCTTGTTTTAAGCGGTCGAATTTAAAAAAGGATTTTGAATACATTTTTTTTACATATACTACAAAAAGCATATTTCTTTGAAAATTGCTTTTTTAGAGTTAGAGATGAAATCTAGGAACATAACTTGAATAGTAAATATCATTAAGACTTCTTACATGTTAAAATATAAATGGAGAAGAAATAAGTTAAAATGTTTCTTCTTATCTAATAAAAGGAAGCAATAAATTCAGGTAGAGCAGAAATGAAATTTTCCTGGCTTGAACAGTAAAGTGAAAGTCATTATGCAAATCTTGCTGAATATCCAATGGACATGCCTTCAATATGAGTGTGTTACAACATATTGTAATTTAATGTAGCTGTTCCCTATGTCTATGTACAGTCCAAATATAAGCCCAGTGCAAAAAAAAAGAAAATCTATGAGTAAACTACTATAAAATTAGAATTACTAAGAAGATTTAAAATCCTTGTGAAAAACAAACACTGAGTATTTTCATATTATGGCAGACTTAAATGACTGGTACATTGTGAGATAGCCATATAGAGAGTTAGACTTGAGATAGGTAATAATGAAAAGATACAGCGTATCATGGTGATTCACATCTGTAATCCCAATAGCCAGGAAGCAGAATTGGGATCCAAATGTGTTTGAGGCCAATCTGAGCTGCAAATTGAAACCCTGACACAAAACAATGTAACAGAAACAGAAACAACAGAACAAAAAAGACCCCAAATCAAAACTAAATATTAAAATATAAATCATGAAATTTGAGACAAAAGGATGAGACTAGAAAAAAAAAAAATCAGTCGAAGTGAGGTAACCCAGACCCAGAAAGACAAATATGGTACTCACTTATTAGGAAATAAGTGTTAATAAAAGACAATAATTCTATAATCCATAGACCCGGACAAGCTGAGTAGTAAGGAAGGCTCAAGAGGAGATGCATGGCTCTTCCTGGGTAGGGGAAATAAAGAAATTTTGTGGGTGGACTGGGGATAGGTGGTAAGACAAAGAGGGAACAATCAGGGATGTGGTATGGAGCTAGATAGTACTAGAAGAGACAACTGCTATTGGGGGCATTTCAGGGATGATGTAGAAATCTAGTGCATGCAAACTCCCTGAAATCTAGTAGGGTCACTTTACTGAAAAATACTAGTAAGGGGGAGCCTGAACCAGCCATCTTCTGTAACCAGGCAAGGCTTCCTTCCAGTGGTAATACTGCAGCATCAACCTAGATAGAAAAATTTGAACCTACAATTTGTCCTATCCATAAGACATGCGGGGGACAGTATTTGTATAACTTGTGAGAGGGCCAACCAATGACTGCTCCATCTTGAACCGCTCCATGACATGGAACCTATTTATCATACTGCACAAATACCAGGAGCTACGGGTTTGTATCCTGAGACTTAGGATAGAACCAAATACACTTGGAAAACTTAAAAAATTTAAATAAATTCTTAATGATATTCTACTCTACACATAGACAAAAAACCTAGTATAACTGTTTTGCTAGAGAGGCACCGGCCAGCATTGATGGGCACAGATGCAAAAAACCCCACAGCCAGACATTAATTGGAGCTTTGGGAACCTGTGAATAGAAGGAAGGGGGATTGTAAGAGCCAGAGTGGTTGAAGACATCACAGAAACAAGGCCCAGAGAATCAAAAAAAGGGCAGGCTTTATAGGGACTCAAGACTGAACTGACAACCAGGGAAATCCGTGTGAGTGTGACCTGGGTTCCCTTCATATAAATTATCTTGTGTGACTTGTATTTCTTGGATACCCCTAACCAGTGGAAGTAATAGCACAAATTTTTTAATAAATTTCCTGCTCTGGGACATTTTCTTCTTCTGGGTTCCTCATCCATCCTGGATAGATTAAATGCCTAGCAAAAGTAACTTGTGATCTGTGTTAGCAAATATCCCGGGAGACCTGATGTTTTCTGAAACGAAACAGGAAGTGAATCTGCGGGGTGGTGGGTGGATTCAGAGACGTAGGAGTGGAGGGAGAGAAACTGTAGTTGGAATGTAATATATGAGAAGAAGAAAACATGAATTAAAAAAAAGAAGAAGAAAAGAGAGAAATGACTGTATTATTTATTCCTATGGATTATTTTACTTTGAAATAGCTTGTATTGGTAATACCAAAATTTCATGATTTTTCTAAAAGTGTTTTATTTTGTTAATTTTTATAGTGTGTGTTTTGTGTTGTGTGTGTTTGTGTGTAAGTGTCTGTGCATGGTAAGGGGACAGTGTAAGAGTGCCCGTGAATGTCAAATGTCAGAGCCACTCCTCTCCCTCCTTCATCTCTACCTTAACTCTAAAATTAACATCTTTATCTGTTTTCCCTGGTACTGGCAAGATGCCCAGTGTATCCAGTGTCCCCTTTGTGCTTCCTCTACCCGAGGCTTAGGTGACAAGTCCACTCTATGTTCTGGCTTTCACATGGATGCTGGACATAGAACTTGCATGACAATAACTCACCTACTGAACTATCAATTCAGCCTAAGTTTTATAAACATATTTATCAGCTGAAATATAGTGTTTTTTTTTTTGTCAACTACTGTCATGAAAGTATACTTGTTTGAAAAGTTGAAAATATCTGTCTAATTGGAAAGTAGTTTATCATAAATACTTTAACTCATATTATACACCATATGACACTTAATCAAAGATTCATATTTGTAGAGAAAGACCCAGAAATTTGCTACAAATGAAAGCAGTTCAATCTTGTTTTCTTGTTCCAGAGTATGGAGACCGGGGGACAAAAGCTAATCTTACATTAACAAGCAAAGTAAGTTTGAATTTAAGTCACAACATTTTTTTCAACTCCCCAGAAATCTGAATAAGCAGTTGGCCTTTAAACCTATGGAAAGACTTTAAGTGTGCATTTAAAAGCCAAAGCTAAGAAAGTTCATACATGTGTGAAGGTTGTGTGTTGGCTGTCAAAAGCTATCAATCTCAACATGCACAAGGGAAACAGTGTCAAAAATTTCTGGAACTCACTAGAGTCATCAAGTGTTTGAACTTACCTGGGGACAAATCTCAGGCTGGAAGACAGAAGCCATTAAGGAGGGGTAAGAAATGCCCAAAAGTAAATTTTTTTTCCCATTTTCCAAAAAGAAGCCTTCAAGTATCAAATGCTGTCACTTTGTGTAACTAAGTCTCTCTGGCTACCACCAAACAAAAGCCCACAAGTCCTTTCATGGCAAAGACTGCTCTTTTTATCTCATTTAACTTTAATCAACAGCTGTGGTCATTTGAATAGGAATGTATTCCGTAGGCTCATATATTGAATGGTTAGGTAGCAGCATTAAGAGGTTAGGCCTTACTGGAGAAGGTGTGGCCTTGCAGGTCGAATTAATGGGGACTGAATGTGGGTTTCAAATGCTCAAGCTAGGCCCAGTATGTTTTTGCTTTGCCTCTTGCCTGCTGATCTCAATGTACAATTTCACCTACCTCTCTACACCATGTCAGCCTGTGCACTGCAATGTTTCCTGTTACAGTGGGCAATGGATGAAACTCCTGAACTTTGTAAGTCAATCCCAATTAAGTGCTTTCCTTTAAAGTGAACACCATGGTCATGGTCACAGTGTCAACAGACCACTGACAAAGGCAACAGCTAATAACAAATCTTCATTATCATATTTGGGCAATTTGGGGTTTTAATATATAGATTTTGGTGAATTTAAAATACATACCCACCATTACCAGTATCACACAAAAAATCATGTCTTTGTATTCTCACATTCTCCTTTAAGTGAAGGTGATAATCAGAAAAATTTTGGAACTGCATAAGGGGATCTTGGTTCTTGGCTGGGCATAAGCCTGAACCTGAGACTCCAAGGGGGAAAATGGCAGGGGTTCGGCCACATCCCTAGAACCCAGGGTCCTGACGGGGCATTCAGTCTCCAGGACCAATTGTTCATCATTACAGCCCCCCCCCAAATCACGGGTAGAGAGTGTGACACGGGCCCAGGCCCTAGAGGATTACAACAAATGAGGCCGAGATGGGGTCAATTAAGCGTTCTTCCAGACCCCCCCCTTTTCTCGCCCCCATTTAACCGGGGTCTGCCCTGAATTTCGGGGGGGTGCATCCAATCCATCCCCATCTCCAGAAAAAAAACCCCCTTTTTTGGAACTAGGAAATTTTTGTGTCTTTGGGGGCTGCCCCCAAACCAGAGCTTCCAGCTTTGAAACTCCAGCCTTTTCTCCTTTTTGTGGGCCCCGGTGGCAGGGGAAACCCTCTGGGCACCACGGGGCCCCTTTTTTTTTTTTTCCCAGGAAAATGATTATAGATTGAAATCCAAACCCAGGGCTAAGAGGAAGGTACAAAATACCATAGAAATAAACAAACATGTGTGCAAAAATCATCTGCAGTTTTTCTCACATCATAATCCCCAAATAAAAAAGGGGAGTGTGGATGATAGTAACCAGCGGGGAAAGAAATCTCAATCTCAAAAGGTATAAAGGAATCCCACAACAAGGAAGGGGAAAATTCTAGCCACTGAAAAATTAGGTACCTAATATTTTTCTAATTGCCAAAAAAAATGAAATATGTAAGCCAACTTGCGGAAAATTTTTTTAAAATAAATTTACAATGCCAAAGAGAAAAAAAAAACATCAAAACAAATCAGAAGGAATTTTTCTATTTACTACTTTTTAAAAGACTTTTTTCTGCAAAAAAAAGGGATATATTGATTTTCCATTTCCTCTCCTCCCTAACTTCAATCATTCATTAACTTTATCAAAACTTAATGCAAAGTTCTTATTTGCTACTTTAACCAATTCCCCAAAAAAAACCCAAAATTTTTATTTTTTTCAGTAGAAGTCAAAATTAAATAAGCTTTTAGAGGTTTTTGAGAGGGGCTTTCTCAAAATCCTACGGTCCCCCCCGTCAAACATTCCTTGTATGACAGAAGAAAAAGTCATTTTCAAAGGGCCCTTTTTCACAAGGCAAAAAACCTACTAAAAGGGTACTCTCTGCATTATTTTGTTGGGATCTCTTCTTTGGCTCATATGTTTGAATACTTTGTCTATTGTTTCACTGGTAGTGTCAGGGAGTGTGGCATTATTGAAGGAGAGTGTCCCCGGGGGTATTCTTTTAAGTTCAAATGCTTTTGTGCTTATTTTTTCTATTACTGTTAAGAAAAAATTTATGACAAAGCAACTCTTTAAAGGAAAAAAATCTAATTTGGGCTGGCAAAAGGTTAAGAGTTTAGCCAATCTTTAGGGGGGAACATGGGGCACCAGGGAGCCTGTTTCTAGAGAGAAATTTAATGTTATACATCGATTGGCGGGAGCAGAAGAAGAGTGAAAAATGTTTGTCTTGAGCTTTGAAACCTCAAAACCCCATCCCCAAAACTAAAAATTTCCTCAATAAGGCCATCTCTATTCCCAAAAAACCACCCTCCTAAAAGGCTACTTCTATGAACCTACAGAGGCCAGTTTCTTTTTAAATCACATATATAAAAATTTTTCCGTTAGCTTTCTCTTGAACCTCTTTATTGTTATCAGACAAAATTATCTCTGCTCCCAAAGAAAGGCTGTTTCCTACTTTATGCCCCTTTTTTAGACATAACTCTACTACCCTCTGAAACCATGAGCCCCAAATTAAACACATTTTTTTCACAAGGGATTTGGGGTGGGGGCATTGTTTTTCTCAAGAGAAAAATAACTAAAAATTGTTTTTTATCTCTTAACCTTTTTTGTTTTGTTGTTGCTATTTGGTTTTTGTTTTATTAAAAACTTTTTTGAAATACCACACCTACAAAAAAGGGCTAAAAACCTTTGTGATTTTTGAGTGCATAAACCCGTTTCACATTGTTTATTTTAGAACTTTTTTACTATGTTAATTTTTTCCAAAAGAAGCACTTAAAATTTTTACCCCATAACTACGACTAATATTTTTTATGACACGATATTCAAGACTAGATTTAAGTTATACAGACAGAGGCAAAATTGAAATTTACAAAAGTATTTGGACAAAAGAACTTCTAGCTATTTGAGCCATTGCAATTTGCAGGCATTCATAGAAACCCCCTGAATACCAACCCTGTCAGACCCCCAAAGGGCAAAAATAAAAAAAAATGGAATTTTTTTAAAAAAAATTTTCAATCTCTTTAAAGGCACTTTTTAAAAACTACAAAAACAGTATGTAAATTTACGTCACCAGTTTTAAAAAAAGAAAATAATAAGAGTCTGAAAATTTTTGCAAATAAAATTTAAAGCCTTGTAAATTTCTCACAAGTTTTATGTTTAAAATTCTAATTAGCTGAAAAAATGACATTCAATTTTCTGTCTCTTTTTTTTGTGATGAAATGGGTTTTTACCAACCCCAATCAAATTTTATTGAAAAAAATTTCTTTTGAAAA